>CM064581.1:14274381-14406881 GCA_032716605.1 Paralithodes platypus | reverse complement strand
GTGTGTGTGTGTGTGTGTGTGTGTGTGTGTTAATTTATCATTTAACACATTGTCCAACTTGTGTAATGATTACATACTTTCATTTTACAGGATTAACACATTGTTGATAACTTTCATATATTTATGTTAAATAGGCCATATTGAAGTAAGTTAGAATAATTGTACATAATTTTGGTTTGACTACTTATTGCGGTATATTATATTAGGATAAAACACTATTGGTTTGTCTATGTTAGGTGTACTTAATATAGAATTACCCATTGTTAAATCAAAGACATCGAGTGTTAACATATCATCATATACAGTATTATAGTTATAGCAAATTGTAAGTGAAATATATTTGTATGTATGGCTATATATAATGTTTACATCCAAACAATATTGTTTTTCAATCTCTAATAATAGAGGGCATCAGCATCATGAAGCGTAATTTTGTTTGGTGATGATAGACCATTGGGGTTCCTGTTATCCTCATTCAGTGGTACAGTGGGAGGAATTTACCGGAATAGAGTTGAAGGGAGAGAGAGGGAGTGGTGATAAAAATAGACTGGTAATTTATCATGAATGAGCCCATATTATGTAGGGGGAAAACCCAGATCAATATAATAGTAGTTCCGTTTCATAGATAGATCAGGAGGTATGAAAAGTCGGACATACTGTTTAAATGTAGCAACTTAGAGAGAGAGAGAGAGAGAGAGAGAGAGAGAGAGAGAGAGAGAGAGAGAGAGAGAGAGAGAGAGTACAAAGGAAATCAAGCAACAACAGGTCTAGTGACCCTTCTAGGCTGCTTGTCCTCCAAAACACTGAGGATCAAGTGTCCAAACAGTGGTTTAGAGTGGGTAAGGGAACATTGGAAAGGAAACTACTGCCCTGGAACTAATGCCCGTGGCAGGATTAGGAAGTTAGTAGGGGACAGATGGGTTGGTATCTGAGAGGGGGATAAAATAAAGTTATTCATTTACAAACGCAGTCAGTCGCGGGTTTGATGCGAGATATTTGTCTAAGCAGAGATTAAATGAATCAACGGTGCTGCAGTCTATAACGTCTCGGGAAAGCCCATTCCACAAGTTGACAACTCGATTGAAGAAGAAATTCTTAGATTCGTGTGAGTTAAAAGAGTTACCAATAATTTTGCAACAGTTTCCCCGCATGTAATTAGATTTGTCGAGAGTGAAGTACTTACTACAGTTCATATTGTCAATGCCTTTGATGATTTTGAACACTTGAATTAAGTCATCTCTTAATCTGCGCTGGGTTAAAGCAAAGAGAGAGAGAGAGAGAGACTTTGACTTTACTGCACACTCAAACACAGACGCCCTGAAGAAGGATTGTACACTTACATACATACTGGCACAATGTATCTTGCTTAAAATTGACATTGTTTACATGTTAGTTTGAATAACTATAAATGCGTGCATCTGTGCTCCTCAATAACTCATGAAAATATAAAACAGGACTCAGATATCTATTATTCTCTCTCTACACCTACTCCTCCCTCTCCCTCCTACCCACCAACTATGATCATCATTCCTCCTCTAACTCTCTTTCTCTCTCTCTCTCTCATCGCTTAAATCCCTTCTCATTTTTCCTACTGAGGGCTTTCTCTCCTTTTTCTTTTCGATAAATTACATTCATTTCACGTTTCCGTCTTGAAACCTTCCAACGAAATGTTGGAAGGATTCAGGACGGAAACGTGCAATGAGTGCATGATGGCCAATCAGTCCGTATGAAATATATCTATCTATCTATTGTCAGATGCCTTAATCCCTGACGGGGTGGTTATGAACAAACTTCTTCCAGGCCGCCATGTCTCCCGACAACACTTCTTCCTCCTTCCAGCTCATCCCCTTCTCCCCCATACATATCTCCATTCCATTCCTCCATCTCATTCTCAGCACAGGCAACTTACACGTAGTTCCCTCTTTTACCAATGTCACTCCCGTATCCACTGCTCTCCCTTGAACTTCTTTAATATCTTTTCAACCAAACTTGCAAATCATAGCACTCGCTAAACTCCCCTTACAAGTGCACTGCCACATTTGCAGCTTCATAAATGCTATTTACTGCTCTCAGGAACTTCTCACCTACGCCATATATCATTAGGACTACTAACAACAACCATCAAGCACTGTCAATCACAACTACTAATGATCAACTACATCAACATAAACCACCACAACAGCAACTTTACCAGCCAAGATGCTTTCACTTCCCAACACATAGCGGCTTTGAGCGGTATGCTAATATGTTTTAACTTCCGTTTCCCTTCTCTCTCCCTTCACTCTACTGTCTTTCCCTTCCTCTTCCTTTCCTCCCTCTTCACAATTCATGGCACGTCCTTCCTTTCCGAGCCCTTCCCTTTCCCTCACACCAGCCATATCCCTCTACATGCTATTTTTATTCTGATAACATCCCGAATGAGTGGACATTTGACCAACCTGCTTGATGGCTGGCACTCTTACTATTGACTTCTGCAACATTAGTGGCATCCCATTTAACTTGTTCTCGTCGAGGCTCAGGTGTCTGAAACAATTGACATGATTTACTTTTCTGTGGCCACCAGCTTCCCTATCCTAGTTTTCAAGCCAAATGAGAATTGTTGTGTATATGTACACAACAAACATACTTGTTTACGTGTTCTTAACTTAGACTCCTCAGAATTCTCAACCCCCTTGCTCAAACTTTCCTGTCACTCTTAAACTAGTTGTTTCCGCCCTCTCTGTCTCACCTCTTATTTTACTGATTTTCCTAAATATTTTGCTAAACTGTAGTTTAAAGCAGAACAAATCCTATCAATACCGCCTTTTCTCGGCCGCTAATGGCTCTCCTCAAATTTCACTGACCAACTTGGTAAAAAAACCTACATATTCTGTATTGTAAACTATCTAAAAAATTATTTTGGGCTACTCCAATCATTAACTTATCTCTGTTATTGTCCCATATCTCTAGTTTGACCATCTGATCCCCCCAGCTGGCAGTGCTTGTGGCACTTACCGCTGCTTACTGTAAGGCAAAGATGCAGTATTGTTTTGGAATTAATTTTCTGTGGCAGGGGACCTTCGGAGTGTTCTCAAATCATTACTGAGGTAATCAGTTCGGACATGGAGGCATACATTCTATTATCTATCTCTAAATCTAATGCAAAACTAAAGTAATACTTCACGCTGGTTCTACTGCGGTCCGCAATAAGGAGAACACATTCAGACAGTATCAACACCTTAAAACTCAAGAATATCAGATTTGTGTATGTGTGCTTCTGCCTGGAAAAATAACCAGATTTGTTCTTCGATTCACCTAAAATGCTTCCATGAAAAATAAATACACTGACCTTTCTAACTCTAGGTCTTCCCTGGCTTTCTGGGACCTAGTCTGGTACCACTGCCACTTCTTTCTCTAACAAAGTTTAACTCTTCGCTCAACCTTGTGCTACAAACTCTACCTTGCATGATTCCGGTGTTATTATTCCCTCTCCACCCCCGCCCTCTCTCTTATCTATGCCTAATATCTTTATCTCAATTATATATATATATACTTTTTAAACAGAACTTTTGTATATCATAAATAAGATTTCCTGCATTTCTAAACTATGTCAGACATTGGTATTAATTGTTTCATGAATATATAGTATTGCAATATCTTACTATATTTTCGTTAATTACAACTAGTCTTAATAATTGCAATCAATCTATATGATTATATAATAAAAATATTGTGAAATATATTAAAGTTACAGATTACTTAAGTAGGAGCTCAGTGAATTCATGCGATAAAGGAAAATATAACAATACGATTTTATCGAGCTCTGGGGTGCGCTCATAAATTTAGCTACGTAGCATAAGTCAATCAAAGGTCGTGGATTACATGTTCCTTTTCACAGTGATTTCCAAAACATTATGATATTAAATTACCAAAGAACTGAGAACATTGAAAGAGAATGCGATGACATGAAAGAGGTTTATAATATATGCATTAAAGTATGAAAATATTTAAGGAAATTATACAAAGCTGGAAGCATGAGAGAGTTGGGGGAAGAATTTTCAAAACATTTCATGAATTAATTTCCACTTGGATACATGACTCTTTGAGTGCAAAAGGATAAACATACTGTATATAAGACTGTTGATTGCATTATGTGTATTAATAGGTAAGCATAATGTATGTATGCATGTATTCGTGGGTTTGTGTTTGGTGAGTGTGTGCATATGTGTGTGTATATAATTATATATACAGTGTATATATATATATATATATATATATATATATATATATATATATATATGTATATATATCTCAGACTATGAGAAAGATCTAGGTGTGTTTGTTAGCAATTATTTGAAGCCTAAAAACAATGTATAAGCGTTCGTAACGAGGCAAACAGGGTTCTCGGGTTCATATCTAGGAGTGTGAGTAACAGAACTGCTGATGTTTTCTTAAAACTTTACTTGTCATTAGTGAGACCCCATAATGGATTATGCTGTTCAATTTTGATGTCCTTATTACAGAATGGACATAGATTCATTGGAGAGAGTACAACGTAGAATGACAAAAATGATCCATAATATTAGAAATCTTCCGTATGAAGAAAGGTTGAAAAAATTAGGCTTACATTCGTTAGAGAGACGCAGATTTAGAGGTGACATGATAGAGGTATTCAAGTGGGTTAGTGGAATTAATAAAGGAGACATGAAAAATGTACTAAAGCTCAGTGATAGCGAAATAACTCGTACAAATGGCTTCAAATTAGATCAATTTCGTTTCAGAAAAGATATAGGCAAATATTGGTTTGGTAAGAGTTGTAGATGGGTGGAATAGGCTACCAAGTGGGATCAAGAACGATAGGGAGCTTTAAGATAAAATTAGATAGGCATATGGACGAGATGGGTTGGGTGTGAGGGGGATCTACCAGGTGTGGGCCAATCGGCGCTCAGCAGACCCCCGTAATCTTGTGTTAATCTCTGACCGTTTTGGTGGGGTCAGTACTCAAGGTATTAGTGAGGTGGGTCTATAATTGGGCCATGTAATTGAGGTTGGGTGTGACAGGGATCTGCCTTGCATGGGCCGATCGGCTTTTTGCAGACTCCCATTTTCTTATGTTCTTATATATATATATATATATATATATATATATATATATATACAGTATATATATACACACGTCTTAAAGGACGTTGAAGGTGTATTTTTTAAATTGAGTTACAAGCTTGTTTTGCTTCCAGTTTAATTAGTAGTTTACAGACGGCACAGAAAACACGACAAGATGCAAGAGTTAGTTACACTATCTTGATGATCTAAGATAATATATTCTTGAAAAAATAAGTATTATTCACAATATCCTCTTTCTATAAAAAGTTATAAAGATCGTTATATTGATGCAATTCCAGTACTTAGAAATTCACCTAATGCATTATATATATATATATATATATATATAAGTTCCCAGACACATTCCATATTATATTTCCTAACGGTTATAGGCAATATTGGTAAATTTATGTCAATTAAATATTACTAAATATTAACGCAGTTAAAATGTTACGTTTTGAGTAATCAACGGCATTGCTAAGCTAACTGAATATATAATTATACAGCCATCTACTTTAGATGTACTTAGATGGTTATCCAATTAATATTATTACTGCTGTCCACATGATTTTGTGTAATATGTAGGTATTAATTGAATTGATTAAGATATTGGATACCATATTCACTCTGTAATCATTGTAGGTCATGTTTGCTTTTGTGAGAGCCTTATTCACATTATGATCAGATACCAGGTAGGCTACCATGATACTGTAGTTAAATGTTGCGTTTTTATTTGGTCCCAGTCCCCAGAGGTCCTTGTCACAGTATTTCATCCTACGCCCAACACTCTAGCGACCTCTCAACTCTATGCTCACAATTGTGTCTTTAGCGAAATAACATATAATTACACTGTCCAATGTCCTCGTTGTGTATCACAATATACTGTCATTAATTTATTGAAGATCGTAGCACAAAATGCATAAGTACAATATTGTTCCTCGCACTTCGACTACTTGTTGTCTACAGCAACTCAGACCAACGTAAAGGTGTTCTGGTGTCCCCAGCTCGTGTGTGGGTGTGCTTCTTTTGCCTGTGTCATTGGTATTATGGGATTGTCTTCATGTGTTGTTTGTATGCACTTTGTGTGTTGACTGACTACTGGAGAGAAAGAGAGTAAAACAAAGATAAATAAACTAACTTATGATCACTGGAGATCCAGTAACTGGTTCGGTATACTCGGATGCTATAGATCACTCATAATCATTAGTGGATTTAACCTATTTCTAATTATGGAAGTATATCTGGACATGAATTTATGAATATAATGATCTATGCAACAACTACAAAACGATATACTGTATATACTATGCATTTACAAATGGTGCTTTCAAAAAATCAATCCTGATAGTTGTAATTACATAAAGAAAAACATAGGTGGTTCAGTAATGATTATAAGTGAGGTAGAAGTTTTGGCATTTGAGTGTACAGTAGAGCCTCACTAACTTATTATTCCGATCGTCCATCTTTTACCACCGTCAACTTGTCCATGCACTGCTCACACACTAACAAGACCTCACCCGACAACTTAACCACTACAGTGCATCTCAACCAGTGCCAATTAACCAGTGCTAGTATGATATGGTTAAGTATGTTGGAATTGTTCTTCAAATTAGTTTTTTTGTGCAAAAGGATGTTTCTAATAACTGTCTACGTGTGTTGTATGCACCTTTTTTGTATTTTCAAAAACTACCACAGTGAAATGTGGGCAAGACAAAAGAGGACTGTCTTAGTCATAATTAGTCGACTGTGCTCATGGGGTTAAAATGAAAGGTATTATATTCTAAGGATGCTGTAAAAAGATTGGCCCAGGTAACATATAACAGTGTCGGAAAAAAATATTAGTGCTGGAGAAATATCAGACCCTCTTATGTAGTGGCAAGTATGTTTGGCTGGTCCTTGAGGTGGAACATGGAGGACCAGGTGGAGAGAGAGAGAGAGAGAGAGAGAGAGAGAGAGAGAGAGAGAGAGAGAGAGAGAGAGAGAGAGAGAGAGAGAGAGAGAGAGAGAGAGAGAGAGAAGGGGAGTTGCATGTTAGGAAGGAAGGGATATGGAAGGGCGAGCAAAGGTAGAGACTGGAAGCATTTATGGTTGAAAATTATAACTCTTTAGAAAAATGAATGAGCAAACAAATAGACGCACAAGTAAATTGATTGATAAACATATAAAATAATAAAGAAGGAGTCATCGATAAGGCATCGATTGAATACCGGCAGAGGCATTATTAACACAAATTGCCAACATAAATTGATATTCAGTAACAAAGTAGATGAGGAAGTATTTGATGCATATATATTTACATAGATGCACTAGCCTCACAGACCATACGATCCCAGCGAGGTGGTCTGAAGTATATTCTGGTAGCAAGAGAAAACCCGACAGAAAGGAAAAGTGGAAGGACAGGGTAGCAGAAGAGAAGGCTCTCTCCTCAACCTCCGTTCCTCCAGCAATTGCTAAACATGAAGACAGCTGAAAGTGAATAAACTTGCAAGTTTGGAAATCGCCTTGCATAGTTAGAAATGGAAAGGACATTTCATGGAAATCTTTACCTATAATATCATATACACACTTTTGTTTTCCTATCCTCTCTTTAACTGGAAACAGTGTTCATTACTGCCAGATCGTTATTTCATAAATTTACATGTACTCCTTTCTGATTTATCTGTGGTATGAGTCTAGCTTTGTCTAAATACATCTATTGAGCCACTTTATATTAATACATCTATTAAGCCACTTTATATTAATACATCTATTGAGCCACTTTATATTAATTTATTTGGGAGCTTATTCTACTTTTGTTTATCTTATTTATTGGTATCTAACTTCACTTTATTGCCTATTATTGTTAAATTGTTTCCCCATGTAGAAATATCTTTGGCTATCTTTAATAGAGTATCGGGTTTTATTTGACTATATCCTTTAAAAAATGCAAAACACTCCATCAGCTGTCGTCTTACCCACCCGTTGCTTAAGTGAAAAGAGGTTGAGTTCTCTTAAGCTTTCATTTTATGGTATATTTCTTAGGTATTGGATTAATTGTGTTGCTCTTTGCTGCACGGGTTCCAATGTTTCAACATATTTTATGAGGTAGGGAGACCAGAACTTCACAGCATACTTCAGATGCGGCCTCAATATACTTGAATATAATGTCATAATTATTATGTCTTTATTGTGATAATCATAATTTCTTTTGATAAACCCTAGCACTCTGTTTCCTTTGTTAGCTGCTGCCGTGCATTGGTTTGAGGATATTAGGTTTTAATTTATAAGCACGCCATTAATTAGCTTCACTTTACCATAAGCCTGATGTTTAGGTTAATTTGATAATGTTTGTTTTCGATTGTTTTTATTACACTGATGGACTGTTGAACACTGTTTTGTCTATAAGTGATAAGTTTAAAAACAAAACTGTAGTTGTTTTATCTAAAAATAACCATATATATAACACTTGTATACATATTTTGGGTTACTAAGTTATAGTCTTAAAATCTGATGAAGATAATGACATTTTTCGCTGTGCATTACCACTTATGACATTTGTTTTCTATATTCACGGCTTTATATAATTTAAAACTTCTTCATGAACTTTTTCGTTAATCTCTGACAATTGGAAGAGTTCATTTATCAGGCCTAATTGCGGAAATATGTTCGTTTGGTTCCTATATCTGTATTAATTGAATTCCGGTTAATCTCTCTCTCTCTCTCTCTTGCTTGGTTTATGGCGTGTGAACCGGTTTATACTGTATATAAAGCATATTATTGTGACACACATTTTCTTACTACCATATAATGTTCACATAATATCGATAATATAGTCAACAGCAAGCATCACGCCCACAAATACAAACCCCAACAAACGTACTCTTTTTATAATTAATGTTAACACAATAGCCTTTACGGTAATGACGGCCCTAACTACCGAATGTTTGATCATGAATTTTATGAACGTCATTTGTATTATATATGGTTTTAGGCAGCAAATTGGTGAATTATGTAAATCAGGTTACACGAAGAGAGAGATAGATAGATCGATAGGTAGATAAAGAGAGAGAGAGAGAGAGAGAGAGAGAGAGAGAGAGAGAGAGAGAGAGAGAGAGAGAGAGAGAGAGAGAGAGAGAGAGAGAGAGCATTAGTGTTTGGACTATAATAGGTATTCAAGGCCAGGTACTACTAATAAGGAAGGTGACGACAGTGGTGTACAGGAATAGTCGTGGGCACTAAGATATAATTAACAGGAAACTTATGTTATTTTCTGTAGATATATATATATATAGATAGAATATTCAGAACGGAATAGCCTTGATACATAATATCAAGTTCTATGGCTAGGCTTAGCATATATACAAATAATACACACATACATGGTGTACATACTTACTTAACGTAAATAGTTGACCGTAGGATACGGTAAGTATTCATTTATCTTGAATGTGTAAATCAGTAAATCAACTATATTTTACGTTAATGATTTAACTGACGTTCGGGGAATTGTATTTTGCGGATAATATCTCGTATAATAGTTTATGTTTAGTTTATAGTTTTCCTCTACCATGCCAACATAAATATATTATTCTTGGATTAGCTTATAATAGGTTTCACTCAAGGTTTGATTCTATTATATTTAATCTTTTCAGTATCTGTCTTAAACTAAATACAACTGTCAAATGGTAGCCATAATCAGTTATAGACACAGTTATAGTACTGAACAAACTAACCTAAGAAAATGTATATAAATCAAAATAAATTCCACAGTAAATACAAGAAATATGAGTATTAGATTACTTTCTTATTCCAGGTAAGAGGCCAGGTAGGCTGACTAATTAGTTCTTCCTGACTCAAGGCTCAACCCCTAAACCATCGGCTTTACACTGTAGGTTTTATCCAACAAACTTAACTAATTTTACGTCAAGGGGAAACTTACGCTCGCTCAAAGTTTGTTAAGTCTTGTTCTTTCATCGTATTTTTTCTCACTCCCACAAGTAACAGAGATCTTAGGTTAAGTTTGTGTTTTAATTCGCGTTGCCCAACATAGAAATATTTGGAAAGTATTACATTTGTATATTTTCGTCCGGGAAGGTGAAATAGAAGTACTCAACAAATCCATTGTAATGCCTTCTATTTGATTATGTCATACATATGATTGCCTGATGATATGATACATACTAGTCTTAAGCACAAACAGACACGCGCACATACAAGTACTGTACATACAGTATATATATATATATATAATAAGTCAACTGGCGCCCAGCCAAGTCAGCTGGACGGAAACAAATGGAGAGATGGCGTAAAAGACTTCCAAAAGAGAGAGAGAGAGAGAGAGAGAGAGAGAGAGAGAGAGAGAGAGAGAGAGAGAGAGAGAGAGAGAGAGAGAGTATATATAAGGGAAAGGATGACAGTGGATAATGGCACGGATCAAGTTGTTAGTGAAGGGATCAGGGTAGCCTTGCCATGGGTGTTTTTGATAGCTTGATATCTGTCATTGCTATTTCCAAACTGCAAGAAAGTGTGCATGTACCTAAAGTGTATGAATAATCTATCTATCTATTTCCTGACGCTGTGATCCCCGAAGGGGTGGCCACGAACGAAACAACTCCATGCTTTTCTGTCCCCAGTCAGTCAACGCCCCTCCTCCCAACCAGCACCGCCTTCATCCATATACTTCTTCACTCCATCCTTCCACCTCTCATTCGGTTTACTTCTCCCTCTCTGTCCTTCCACCTCGCTCTCGTACACCTTCTTAGTCATTCTCTCTGCTTCCCATACGTTCCATATGGCCCATCCATCTCCAGATGTTCCTTTTCACACTTTCCAGCACATCTACCTCCACATCACACCTCCCTCTTACTGCCTCATTTGTCTGTCTATCCCTCCATGTAAGTCCGCATACACTTCTCAAGTAACTCATTTCCACACCTCTCACTCTTGGTCTGAGTCTCTTCACCAACGTCCATGCTTCGCTTCCGTAAGTCAGTGTCGGTATTACCACACTGTCATGCAAGGACTTCTTCACTTCCATGCTGACCACCCTATTTCTTGTTACTGCTTTCAGCGTTCCTACAACCCTCTTTCCCTGTTGCACCCTTTCCAGCACTTTTTCATCCATACTCCCATCTTTACTCAGCACACTGCCCAGATACTTAAATGAGCTGACAATCTCCATAACCTGACTGTTCAACTTCACCTCACACTCTGTGGCTTCACCCCTTTCGAAAACCTTAACCTTGCTCTTTCCCGCATTTACTTTCAGATTCCATTTTTCACACACTGTTCCAAACATATTTACCAGACCCTGCAACTCCCATCATTATCGCTCATCAGACCTGTATCATCAGCAAACAGCAGTACAGGTAGCTTCCACTCCTTTCCCTCACTTATCAGTGATACACCCACATCCATTGTTCTTCCTTGTATTTCTTTCATGACTCCATCCATATATACTGTACAGTAAACAACCAATGGGACATCACACACCCCTGTTTCAACCCAACATTCAGCTCAAAGAACTCGCTCTGCTCATTCACCACACGTACTGCCGCCTATGCACCCTCATACATGCTCTTCACTGCTTTCAGCAACTTGCCATCTACTATGAATAATATTTAATAGTATTATAATTATCATTATTATTATTATTATTATTATTATTGTTGTTGTTGTTGTTGTTGTTGTTGTTGTGTAGTCGTTTTCGTTGCGACATTCAGTAAAAAGGAACAAAGATAAATGATCAAAATAGGGTAAGAAATGGAACAAGAAAAGGGTTAGGTCTGATAGAACCAGTATATATAAAATATATGAAGGCCGGAGAGTGAGAAAGAGGGAGGATATGAGGCGGAATAATGGATAACCGGGAAGCAGGGTCAGAAAATGAAAAATGTGAGAGTGAGAGGAAGGGAGCGAAGACGGACAGGGCAGAGCAGAGACAACAAATATATTAAATAGTAAACAATGAAAGACTGAAGAATAAAATATATATTGGAATGAGAGTACCACTTGCAAATATTTGAAGAAAATATATCCAAGGTAAAGACAAGTGATGACATGGATGCATTCGGGAATGATAACAAATACAAAACGGAGTAATAATATAGTAACAAGAGGAAAACGCCGATTAATATAACAATTCAAGAAAGGAAAGACAAATTAAATGTACCAAATTAAGGGGGGTGACCTGCTTTATTTATTGTTCTCCTTTTCTCTCTTTCTCTGGCTTGTAACCATTCGGCCCCATTCAGCCAACTATTTTAAGACGTTTATCCCCATCTAGGTGTCGATTTCTTCCTGGCGAGCGATAGTGAGCCAGCATTATATGAAGAATTCCGGCTTCGCCAGAGAAATTTGTATATCGAAAAATGTACAAATTTAGCCTGCTGTCAAACAAAAATAAAAAATATGCTGGCTCGCTACCGCTCACCAGTAAGAAATTGACACCTGGATGGGGATAAACGTCTTAAAACAGTAGGCTGAATGGGGCCGAATGGATACAAGCCAGAGAAGAGAGAAAAGGAGAGAACACAAAACAGGTCACCCCCCTTAAGACATTGGAAAAGAAAACACAAATGACGAAGAAACTAAGAAGCTAAAGAACACATGATAAATCAATTCCTAATTAACAACAAGCTATATAAGCAAGACAGTCAAATCTGCTTGATGATAAGAAGACAAATATGCAAAGGATGTACCTAAGAATTGAGGAGTGAGAGTGAAAGAGAGAGTGAGAGAGAGTTCTTTGATTCAAAGGATAAAGACACACATTAGGAAAAGTACAGAGTATACAGAATCTCTAAAATCTACTGCAGAAATACAAAGAAATATCAATACAATAATAGCAACGGATTCCTCCAGCCGTTGTCCGTGTTTTAACATTCTAGCGAAATATTAGTGAAGTCCTGCGTCTTCATGTTCTAGTTGAGAACTCTATTGAAATGGGGGAGGGGGGGGGGGGGGAATCTGGACGTTTACTCCATCATGAGAAGCCCCATTAGTTTTGACATTTCAAGCTATGCGCCCCACAAGTTTGTCGATTTTGTTTTATCTGTTGTGCCATTTAGGTGTCGATTATTTTCCTGGCGAACGGTAGCGAGCCTGTAATTCAGGAGGAACCGGCCTTCGGACGGGGCATTTTATACCGAAAAGTTGATTTCGAAGGGGGGTCTTAAGAGTACATTTTCAAGTTTGATGAAGGTCTAGAGAGGAAACCATAACAATATTAAATATGTAAGTGTTCAAACAAGTATATATATACTGTACATATAAATTATGTCATATAATTTGTCCTGTTAGTGTTTCATGTGGATGTTTACTGCGGACTGGAGGAATAGGACCAAGAGAATGAGGAGGAGAATAGGAAGAACAACCAAGACAAATACACGATGTGTAAACTTTACCCTCAACTGAAAAACAAAACTATCTTAATTTGTGTTCAAGAAACTTTAGGGAGTTTCAATGCCTCCTGACCGCAGCTTCGTTAGATGTATGAAGAGTGATATATATATATATATATATATATATATATATATATATATATATATATATGTATATATATATATATATATATATATATATATATATATATATATATATATATATATATATATATATATATATATAGAGAGCCACAATAAACAACCCTGTCCTTAACTGCTGACAATATAGCCTATCTTCCCACATACTTTCTTTCAGTTATAGAGATTAATTCAGTGCAACGCGATCAATTTGTAATGCTTCACAACATCACTAGTACTGCCTAATCTTTAGCACGTCAAAACAAATATTCATAATTATTTAGATGAACATGCAGTACATATTTACAACAAGCTGGACAGTGGATTATTTTGTTGGTGAGAGGGTTGTATTGGATTTTCTCTTATAGCTTAGGTCCTCTTGCACATTAAAAAACAATTCACATATACTTAAGTTTAGGTATGTTAATCTAGGTTATATAACCAAAAGTATAACTTAGACTACGTAGGTTGGATTAAGGTAAGGTATGCAATGAAATGCTGTAAGTTATGATAGGCTAGGTAAAGTTAAGCTAGTTTTGGTTACAGTATTTATGATCATTTTGACTCAAAGTGTTAGTAAAGTTACTGTGGGCCACATTACCCTGCAGTAAATGAACGGAAGCTCTCCCATCAGTTAACGTCACCAGACTTCCCGTATTGGCCATTAAC
This sequence comes from Paralithodes platypus, assembly GCA_032716605.1. Classification (NCBI taxonomy): domain Eukaryota; kingdom Metazoa; phylum Arthropoda; class Malacostraca; order Decapoda; family Lithodidae; genus Paralithodes; species Paralithodes platypus. The sequence continues at coordinate 14,392,629 of CM064581.1, read as the reverse complement.
AATAAATTGCATAGTTACCATGTCAATACCCATTCTATTAGCTATGAATGTACCATTTATTGCCACCGAACGTAAGCAATTGCATTATTATTTGGTTATCTATTGAACAAATATGAGTCGTTTTTATGTGTGTGTGTGTGTGTGTGTGTGTGTGTGTGTGTGTGTGTAATTCACTTCACTTCACTTGCTTGTTCGTCAAGGGGAATCCACGCAATGCGAGCTAAGCTCATTATTATTGCGCCTCCTTAACTGGGAATGTATTGCGTGAACTGCATGTTAAGTGTTTATGTATCGTTGGAATGGCTGTGGATGTGTGTGTAGTCTGTATTTCAGCCAATTGGCGACATCTGGAAACGAAGGCTTAGGGTTAATCTGTACGGTACCATTCTCACTACGGTACCAGTCTCACCCGAAGGCTTAGGTTGACCAGTAGCTTAGGTTGACCAGTACGATACCCATCTCACCTTGTAACCGATCACCAACCCCAGATGGGACGTCACAACTTCGTCCACTTATACCAGGTTCCTATTTATACTGCTAGGTGAACAGAGGCTACACCGTTAGGAGACTTGCCCAAATGCCTCTTCCCCGCCCGGGTCTCGAACCCGGGACCTTCTGGTTGTGAGCCAGACGCGCTATCAGTTACGCCACGGGGTGTGTGTGTGTGTGTGTGTGTGTGTGTGTGTGTGTGTGTGTGTGTGTGTGTGTGTGTTTTTTGTTGTGTGTGTGTGTGTGTGTGTTTGTTCCTTTGTATAAATATCATCATACGTTGTTTGTACCCATCAATCAGCATCTAACGATAACATCAACCAATATATAAACCATTCCATTACTTTCAAACTAAAACAGTGCAACATCCAGAGGAGTTGCTGGAACCCCTGTTTCATTTGTCTGGCCTCCTTCACTGTGCCTGTTTGTGTTTCACCTACACATATAGTAATCCAGCTAGCTCTCACAAACAGCTCCTTCTCTTATCCATTTCACTACACAAAACAAGCACAACCCCCTTTCAAATATTGTAAAAAAGAAAACGAAAACAAAAACAAAGAAATGTACTCTCACTCTTTAAACTTTGTGGGGACATTTGTTACAGGCAGCTTTACCTTTCGTCTCCTTTATACACAACATATAATAATTCGAAATCCCTTTCCATATGTTAAATCTTTGAGTGTTTTATTAATGTTGCCACAAATGTTTTCTAAATGGCTTAATATTTCAAGAATGTTATTATTAAATAACTGCATTATATATTTGCTGCTTGTAATATGGAATATGATCAGAAATTGACAGTACTGAGCCAATGTGGAAAAGTCAACACAAATATTATATTTATGTATTTATTTTTATTATTACCATGTTTATTTAGTTTGTTTTATTTGTTTAGGCAAATCAGATGCATATGACAGCAATATTCAATCACTACAGTTTTACTATCATCCATATACATTTTACACAATCTAGTAATCTCTTATTTAAATATCAAATAATTAATAATTGAATTTGACTCGAGTAAGCTGTAATGCTGAATAAAGTTCGATATCGGTTTTCTTTCAAAATCCACTCTTCTTCTATTATCTGCGTTATGTGTTCTGTAAAGTATAAACTATGAGGTTACTGAGTTGTAAGCAGTCAACACCTGTATACGATTTTGTCTTCATACAACCATACTGACCAGGATGTAATGTAGCCGCACCTTTGTTGGCAACTGTGCCTCTGAAATAGTATGTATTTAAAAACCAGGTTCGTATACTATTTATAGTATATTTTAATATTAGCATTACTACACACAATTATCAAAATATATATCAAGAGAGGGAGACGAATACAGATATGAAAAAATACATATCGGACAAAAGTAACACATAGGATGGGAACAGTGGCCAATAGGTCTTTAAATTATTAATGCAAAACAAGTTTATAATTCAAAATAGGATATGACCAACAAGGCATTGAGTAAAAAATAAGTTAATAGAATAAGAACAGTAGTAAAGCAAACACAGTAGAAGAATTATTAAATACGAAGCAACGTAAACGAAGACACACATGAAGCAAACAAAAGATGAAAAGACTAAGCCAAGGTAAGGAAATGAAATTGAAGACACAAAGAGGATTTGCAGTGTTTTCATCAGTGGTGCATCAAATTAGGAAAGTCGCCGTGGCACACCAGTCCAGGAATGGTATCATATGAGAGAGAGAGAGAGAGAGAGAGAGAGAGAGAGAGAGAGAGAGAGAGAGAGAGAGAGAGAGAGAGAGAGAGAGAGAGAGAGAGAGAGAGAGAGAGAGACGACGATTGAAAATAACAATCATATGAAACGGAAAGAAAATATAAACATAGTATGAGAACAAGAAACAGGAAGTTGCTTGGTTAGAAGGAAGGGAAAATGGTGTGGTAGTAAATATGATTGAATGAGACTAAGGTTGAATTAGGTAAACTATCCAGTACAAAGGAGTACAAAGGAAATCAAGCAACAACATATATAGTGACCCCTCTAGGCTGCTTGTCCTCCAAAACACTGAGGATCAAGTGTCCAAACAGTGGTTTAGAGTGGGTAAGGGAACATTGGAAAGGGAACTAATGTCCGTGGCAGGATTAGGAAGTTAGTAGGGGACAGATGGGTTAGTAACTGTGGGGAGGATAAAATAAAGTTATTCATCTACAAACGCAGTCAGTCGCGGGTTTGATGCAAGATATTTGTCTAGGCGGAGTTTAAATGAATCAACGGTGCTGCAGTCTATAACGTCTCGTCTCGGGGAAGCCCATTCCACAAGTTGACAACTCGATTGAAGAAGAAATTCTTAGATTCGTGTGAGTTAAAAGATTTACCAATAATTTTGCAACCGTTTCCCCGCGTGTAATTAGATTGGTCGATAGTGAAGTACTTACTACAGTTCATATTGTCGATGCCTTTGATGATTTTGAACATTTGAATTAAGTCACCTCTTAATCTGCGCTGGGTTAAAGGAAATAGATTTAATTCTCTAAGACGCTCTTCGTATGGTTTGTTCTTTAGGCTAGGTATCATTTTGGTAACTCTACGTTGAACTCGTTCTAGCTTGTTTATATCTTTTTGGTAATAAGGGCACCAGGATTGAACGCAGTATTCCAGAAGAGGGCGGACTAAGGAATTGTAAAAGGTTAGGATAACTTCTTTGGATTTATGCTCAAATGACCTGCCTATAAAGCCAATTATTTTGTTTGCCTTCATAACAACTTCTGAACATTGCTAACTCGGTTTTAGGTTACTCGATATTGTTACTCCCAGATCGGTTTCTCTGTTTACATTCTTAAGCTGAGTGCCATTCATCGAATAGTTTGCTTTTCATTTAGGTATCCGATATGTAGTACTTTACATTTATCCGCATTGAAACTCATTTGCCAAATTTGGGCCCAACTGACAATTTATCTAGATTGTGTTGCATATCGTAGACTTGTTCTTTTGAGAGTACGCTATTTGCAATTTTTGTATCGTCAGCAAATTTTGAGATTGTACATGTGAGACCCTCATCTATGTCGTTGATGTAAATTAGAAAGATAATTGGTCCTAGTACCGATCCCTGTGGTACCCCGCCGCTTACATTGGTCCATTTAGATGCCTTACCGTTTATGACTACTCTTTGCTTTCTGTCGCGGAGCCAATTTTCTATCCATTTCAACACACCGTCTTGTATTCCATGCGCTTTTAGTTTTAGCAGTAAACGTTTGTGGGGAACTTTGTCAAAGGCCTTTTGAAAATTAAGGTATATAATATCTACAGCTTTACTCTCATCGTAGAGGTTGAGAATATCGTGGAAGAAGTCTAAGAGGTTTGTTAAACAGGAACGTTTTTTACGAAAGCCGTGTTGAGTATCTTTAAGTATATTATTTTCCTCTAAGTGATTTACGAGTCTGTCTCTTATGACCGTTTCTAGCATTTTACATACAACTGAGGTTAAGCTAATTGGACGATAGTTACTGGGTAGGGATTTGTTGCCTTTTTTGAATATCGGTGTTACGTTGGCTAGCTTCCACTGATCACGCATAGTTCCAGACTGCAAGGATTTATTGACTAGTAATGTCAGTGGTTTGGAGAGCTCATCCTTAGCTTCCTTTAGAACTCTAGGCGAGATTGTATCAGGTCCAGGCGTTTTATTTACCTTGAGTTTATCTAAACAGTTCAATACTTCTCTCTCTGTAACGGTGATATTGCTTAGAACATCTGAATTATCAATCTGAATCGGCGATGGTGTAGGGATATCACTGAGGTCTTCTGTTGTAAAAACTGATGCAAAGAAGGTAGTGAGGGCATTACTCATTTGTACTTCGTCTTTTGTGTATTCTCCATTTTCATCGACTAACGGTCCAACAGTTGAAGTAACTACTTTTTTCTTTCTGATATAACTATAGAATTCTTTCGGGTTTGTTTTACTTTGATTCGCAAAATGTAACTCCAGGGTCTTTTTACTTTGCTTAATTAACTTTTTGGCTTTGCATCGTTGCTCTACAAATTTCACCCGTTCTTCGTCATTTTGTGAGGATTTTAATCTATCATTAGTAAAAAAAATAGCAAGCAGACAGTTTGAAATATCTTATTCCACCATTTGGGTTTATTATTATGGCTTGGACGTCGTATTTTCGATGGTATGTAGTCTTGCACTGCTTTTTGGTAAGTCGTTTCGAATACCTTCCAAGATGTATTTATGTCGTTATTGTTAATTAAAAAGTTCCAGTCAGTTTCTTTAACACCTTATTAGCGGGCTAGGCGGTTTATTTATATGTACCGCCCAGCGGGGTGTTTTTAGCCAAAATAGGGCTGTTTACGTGATCATTTTCATGCCTAAATAAGACCCAGAGCGTAAAACAAGTATCTATCCCTGAAAGGGCATAAACAGAGCTATCCAATGACACCATAACGATCCTTTTATGATGGCTAGTTTTCTTGCAACAACCGCGCAACGCGAGTGCAAAAAGCATGTAATTAGGCACTTTCCCCATACAATTCCGTATATAGCGAGTGAGAGAGGGAGGGAGGAGGTGGGATTCGTGTCAGTAGGTTCGCCGCGGTGGTCTGGAGCAGTCATACGCTCGCTACTCTCCTGCCACCACTTGTCTCTCTCTCTCAGCAACATTACGTGCTGAAATTGCCACACGACCTATGTCGAGCGCCGCCAGATAGTCCAGATTTATTATACTCGACTTATGTTGCGCGCCGATAGTTAAGGGTTAAACAGCTCTAAGTTTATGAAAGTTTGCTTTCTTGAAATTAGGGACTTTTTCGATGCTACTATTTGGTTCGTTACTAGTAAACTTTAAAGTGAAAGTTATCGTACGATGGTCGCTGTTACTGAATTCATCACCAACATTCAAATTCTCTATTAATTCTTCTTTTGTTGCAAGTACAATGTCAAGAACGTTATTACCACGGGTCGGCGTTCGAACAAATTGATAAAGCGAACTCTCTTGCAAGTTCGTATACAAGTCATGTCCGGAGTGTGAAGTAAGAGTATCGCCCCACTTGGTCACAGGTAAATTAACATACTAGTTGATGAACCATAGAGTTGATGACTCGGATTGTTGTGGTCACTGCGAGGTACCCTACTGAATAGAACTCAAGGTTAGAGCTATAAGGATTACGAACAGGGGTACCCGGCGTTGCCCGGGTATAATCACCATCATCAATCACTACTACCACAATCATCACAATACTACTACTACCATAATCACCGGCCTCGACCTCCCTGTGCCTCATTAAACGGCGACCTCGATTTCGGCCGCTAAATGATCTCAGATTTTGGATCTGACCTCATGCGTACCCCCATTTTGGGGGGCTGCGAACTTTCGTTCCATACACCTTTTCGATCGGAGGCCTCCTTCTGCCCCAAACGGCTATGTTTTTCATGTTTTTTTCAATTTCGGCCTCGAAATAACCTCCGATCGTGGCCTCGCCTCCTTTATGACCTGACCCAGGTCAATTGACACCCACATGCAAAGTTTCAGCTCCCCAGGTCCAAAACTGCGGCCGCCTATTAAGAACACACAGGCAAACAGACACACGAACTGATTTAATAATATAGATATATCAAGCCACAAAATGTACCGAAAGTACTGCAAACCTGTTTGTAAAATGCTGTAAATTTATTAAGCAAGAAGTAGCTGTACCCCTAAAATTTCTGACCCATAATATAATGCTACAACTTCCATTTGCCTTTGAACCAGTTTTGAAACTGCATTCAGGAAGTAATGGCAGTGCCATAATAATTATTGATGAGGTTGTGTGGCCATAGCGGTCTCTCTTTAAGGTGGACTTATAAGGGTTTCCTAAAGGTAACTGGTGCCAGTGTGTGTGTGTCAGCTGGTCGTTGAGCTACTAATAACTTCCTGGTAAACCACCAACAACGAGGGGAGGAAGGTTCTTAAACAAGTGGGAACGACATGTCTGTATTGGACTGTATCGGACATATATTTAGGTATTGATTATAATATTATGTACAATATATACAGTATATATACCGTATATAGATATACTGTACCGTATATATATATATATATATATATATATACAGTATATACAATATATATATATATATATATATATATATATATACATAAATATATATATGTTTGGAACAGTGCGAAAAACAGAATCTGAAGGTAAATGCAGGGAAGAGCAAGGTTATGGTCTTCGAAAGGGGTGGAGCCACAGAGTGTGAGGTGAAGTTGAACTGTCAGGCTATGGAGATTGTCAGCTCATTTCATTATCTAGGCAGTGTGTTGAGTAAAGATGGGACTATGGATGAAGAAGTGCGGGAGAGGGTGCAACAGGGGAAGAGGGTTGCAGGAACGCTGAAAGCAGTTACAAGAAATAGGGTGGTCAGTATGGAAGTGAGGAAATCCTTTTATGACAGTGTGGTAATCCCGACACTGCCTTACGGAAACGAAGCATGGACGTTGGTGGAGAGACTCAAGAGTGAGAGGGATTGAAATGAGTTACTTGAGAAGTGCGTGCGGAGTTACATGGTGGGATAGACAGACGAATGAGGAAGTAAAAAGGATGTGTGGTGTGGAGGTAGATGTGCTGGAAAGTGTGAAAAGGAACACCTGAGGTGGTTCGGCCATATTAGTGGAGCAGATAACTGCAAATTTCAGGAGAACCGTTCAAATGGTGATGCAAGCATGAAATTTGGTACATGTACCCTTCAAGGTCCATTCTTCTCAGAAATACCGCTGGCCACGCGAAAATCCAAGATGGCGGTCATTTTTCAAGATGGCTGCCGTGCCTGACCATCTATCTATCTATTGCCTGACGCCGTGATCCCCGAAGGGGTGGCCACGAACGAACCGCCCCCATGCACCTCTGTCCCCAGTCAGTCGACGCCCCTCCCCCCAACCAGCACCGCCTTCGTTCATGTAGTTCCTCACTCCATCCTTCCACCTCATATTCGGTCTACCTCTCCCCCTCTGTCCCTCCACCTCGCTCTCGTACACCCTTAGTCATTCTCTCGCTTTCCATACGTTCCATATGGCCGAACCATCTCAAGTTGTTCCTTTTCACACTTTCCAGCACATCTACCTCCACACCACACCTCCTTCTTACTTCCTCATTAGTCTGTCTATCCCTCCATGTAACTCCGCATGCACTCCTTAAGTAATTCATTTCCACTGCTCTCACTCTTGGTCTGAGTCTCTCAACCAACGTCCATGCTTCGCTTCCGTAAGTCAGTGTCGGGATTACCACACTGTCATGCAAGGACTTCTTCACTTCCATACTGACCACCCTATTTCTTGTTACTGCTTTTAGCGTTCCTACAACCCTCTTCCCCTGTTGTACCCTCTCCTGCACCTCTTCATCCATAGTCCCATCTTTACTCAACACACTGCCCAGATACTTAAAAGAGTTGACGATCTCCATAGCCTGACCGTTCAGCTTCACCTCACACTCTGTGACTTCACCCCTTTCGAAGACCATAACCTTGCTCTTCCCCGTATTTACCTTCAAATTCCGTTTTTCGCACACTGTTCCAAACTCATTTACCAGACCCTGCAACTCCCATTCATTATCACTCATCAGAACTGTATCATCCGCAAACAGCAGTATAGGTAGCTTCCACTCAATTCCCTCCCTTTTCAGCGATACACCAACATCCACTGCTCTTGATAGTATTTCTTTCATAACTCCATCCATATATACAGTAAACAACCACGGGGACATCACACACCCCTGTTTCAAACCAACATTCAGGTCAAAGAACTCGCTCTGCTCACTCTCCACACGTACTGCCGCCTTTGCACCCTCATACATGCTCTTCACTGCTTTCAGCAACTTGCCCTCTACTCCGTATATTCTAAGTACTTTCCACAAACCTTCTCTATCCACTCTGTCATAGGCCTTCTCCAAGTCCATAAAGGCAACATACACCTTTTGTTTCTTCTCCAGATACTTCTCCACAACACAATTCCGGGTAAAAATCTGATCTACACATCCTCTTCCCTTCCTAAAACCTCCCTGCTCGTCGCCTATCCATTTCTCCGTTCTCACTCTCACTCTCTCAATCACTACCCTACTGTATACCTTCCCTACTACGCTTAGAAGACATATTCCTCGGTGGTTACCACACACTCCTCTTTCCCCTTTGCCCTTATATAGGGGGACTATTATGCCAGTCTTCCAGTCATCGGGTGCACTCCCCTTCTCCCATGCTAGTTTGCACATTTTCCATACCCATTCTATCACTATCTCACCACCATACCTCAACATTTCCCCACACACTCCATCTGTTCCTGGTGCTTTCCCCAATTTCACTCTTTTCATGGCTTCCGACACTTCTGACCTCCTGATCCCCACCTCCTCCTCCACTACTTCTCTTCTTCTCCCTCCCATACCATATCCAGCTATGTTTGCTGGCTCTTCATTCCTTTCATTTAGCAACTCACTGAAGTACTCCCTCCATCTTTCGACTCTCTCTTGCTTCTCGGCTAGCATTCTCCCATTCTTATCTTTCACACCCTTACTGTTTCCCTTGCTACCTTCCCTAACTTTCTTGACTTCTTTCCAGAACAGTTTCTTACTCTCCCTCCATTTTACACTCAGATTCCTTCCAAATTCCTCATCTACTCTTCTCTTACTTTCCTTCACTACTCTCTTCACCACCCTCTTACTCTCCACGTACCTCGCTCGTTTCTGTCTCTCGGAATCTTCATTCCCTCTACTACCCAACCACTCTCTATATGCTTTCTTCTTTTCTTCCACAGCTATTCTTACCTCTTCTGTCCACCATGCTGTACCTTTCACTCCCCTCCCTCTTCTCCTCACTCCACACACCTCCTCACATGCTGCACAGATCTCATCCTTAAACACCTTGCTCATCTCTTCCACTTCCTCCATAACTTCCAGGTCGAACCCACCTAGTCGCCGTGCCTGACCATATATTGCTTAATTTTTTTTTAATTATTACCTGGTGAACATTTTAAGAGAAAACTGTTTCTTGCTAACCAGATTAATGAGAAGCACTGTTTTAATCATTGTCATAGTCTATAATTGGAATTTTAGAATGGCATCCAAGATGGCGTCCATTAATTTCATATGTTCATATCTAAGCAACTACTGAACATCTATACATGATTTTTGGTGTGCACATACATTCTTTGGGTCAGATAATCCAATGGAGCCATTTTCACATTTGTTAGTAAGGACTGAGGCAGTGATGAGATCTTGCAAATATAATAGAGTGATGTCAACACACAACCAGGGCACACTGGAAACATCGCTGCTGTGCAACTCAGCATGGGGTTCAGTGTCAGCTTATTTTACTGTACTATACTATAAGTTGTAGTGTAGTTTAATTTAGTGTCCCAAATGCTTTCTAACAGCCCCATGTCAATTAGCTACTAGACAGTAGTTGGTAGTTAGTAGATAAAGTTAGATAGCCGCACCTGAATTGACAGGGTGTGCCAGCGCGGGAGAGCCGAGCCAAGGGTAAGGAGGCTATACATGACTTGCTCATGTACTTACCTGGATGGTGTACAGATCACACAGGACTTAAATGGCACTGGATGAATGCTCGGGCTAGATGTAGGTCACCCGAACCTAGCTGTATCCCATAAAGTAATGTGTGTGTAATTTCGTTAAGGTGGTAAAAGGATAAACCCTCGGCCTTAATCAGAAAGCAAAATGGCAGATTCAAAATCCATTTTTCCCATAAGACAAACTGACTGATCAAAATGTTGTCTTTGCCAGAAAGACAAAATAGGTGAAGATTTAACATCACCTAGAACCCATTATTCCCTTGAACATGATGGTTATGCCATGATGGCTACCAACATACCGATGTTTCATGAAATCCAGGAAATGCCATTGATCGTGGATCCAACAAGGCTTGATGAAGGTGACGGCATAGATGCCACTTTGAGAAGAAATCAGGCAAAATACCATGTCAACTGCCGGTTGTTGTTTAACAACAGCAAGCTGAATCGCGCAAGGAAACGCCGATCTAATCGTCAAAATAGTGAGTCTGAAGACAATCATGCAAAGCAACGTCGAACTAGCTATGATGGTCAAACTTGTATTTTTTGTGAGAAAGTGGCACCTGCATCTGATCTCAGGCAGGTAATGACCATGAACCTTAACAAGAGGCTACAAGAGTGTGCAGAGGCACTTAACAATGGCAAGCTTCTTGCTAAATTGAGTGGTGGAGATGCTATTGCACAGGAGCTAAAGTACCACAGAGTGTGTCTCAGTGCCCTCTACAACAGGGAAAGGTCCACCTGAGAAACCTTGAGAAAAGCTCAAGTGCCACTGATCTGGAGCCAGATATTTATCCATTAATTTTATCAGAGCTGGTGACATACATTGTTGAAAGCAACCTATGCTCAGAAGAGTCAGTCACATTTCGCCTGGCAGATATATGCCACCTTTACCAACAACGTCTGGCACAACTTGGTGTGGATTTACCATGTGTAAATTCCACCAGACTGAAGGATAAACTTCTGGAAGAAATTCCAGAACTTGAAGCTCATAGAAGTGGAAGAGATGTACTTCTTGCATTTCAGAATGATGTGGGCAAAGCAATTACCCAAATTTCTGATGTTTCAGATGCACTCATCACTGCTAAAGCAGCAAAGATTCTAAGAAAATGCATGCTTGAACATCAATCAAAATTTGATGGCACATTTCCAGCTGGTTGTGTGCAAAATGCCATTCCTCCCCTTCGGCTTCAGTTTGTGGGGATGGTTGAACATGGAGCTGACATCACGTCTCAACTGAGATTTGGAGTTTCAAAGTCTGATCAGGCCATTACCCAATTGATGCAGTTTAACTGCTACTCCCGATACAAAGAGGGAGCTGCTACACATAGGCACTCAAAAGACAGAGAAACACCATTCCCAGTCTACATGGGACTCTCAGTCTATGCCAAAACCCGGAAAAGAAACCTGGTCGAAATGCTGCATGAGCATGGCCTCAGCATCTCATATGACAGGGTGTTGGAGGTCTCAGCTGAATTAGGAGATGCCACAGTCAACAAGTATGTCGAGGAGGGTGTGGTCTGTCCACCAGTACTGCGTAAAGAGTTATTCACCACTGCCGTGATGGACAACATCGACCACAACCCTTCCGCAACAACTGCCACAATCTCCTTCCATGGGACTAGCATTTCTGTATTTCAACATCCCACCAAGGTAAATGGTGGCCAGGAGCGCCAAAAACTCAGGCTTGGACCTGAGAAAGTCAAGGCCGTTCCAGAACTTCCTGACACATTCAAAAACATTACTCCTGCATCCTTCAAAGCAAAGAACCCCCTGCCACCAAAACTTCCACTGCCAAAGCCAGCCACAGATGTCTTCGGCCCACAACTGGCCATGAAGTACCAGTGGCTAGAGAAAGTAATAGTGACTGAGGAAGTAGATGGTGCAGTGAACTTGACATGGTCAGCACATCATGCTTCAATGAAGAGAGGCCCAGAATTTGAAGTAAGCATTACTTCATTGCTTCCTCTTCTGCGGGACCAAGCTCACTCTGTTGCTACTGTCAAACATGTGATGAAGTCACGGTACTTTTGCGGTAATTTTCACCGAGTTCCAATATCACCGAAACTACCGTGATGTCAACACAATGGGTTTAAGGAAATTTCACTATGGCAAAGGTGCGTAAACACGGAAAATCACGGAAAAGTTACCTCACGAAAACAAGCAATATCTCAGTAATTACTGGGCCTATGGAGCTGAATTTTTTTACGAGACAAAAGCTGAAAGTGACCTCTCTCATGTGGTTTATGACTCATTTATCTATCTTTATTCTTTGATTAGCTATTAAGCCATAAACACTACCAAAAATCGCCAAAAAGAATCCGGCCTCCTCGGGTTAATGGCGGCCATCTTGGACGCCATCTTAGTTAAAGTCTAATATGCAACTGCTTTGGACAAAATTACCTTCACTTACCACGTTAGAGCCAAAACAAAATGGATTGGACAGTATTCATGTCTTTTTTCTTTCAATTAACTGACCCATAACAGTAGGGCTCAGTCAGATGTGTCGGCCATCTTGAAAAATGGTCGCCATATTGAATTTGTGCGTGGCCAGCGGTATGTGCTTTGAAAGTGAGCTTTGAAGAATACCTGTACCAAATTTCATGCTTGCATCACCATTAGAACGATTGTTTCACATATCTGCTTCACTATATGGAAAGTATGGGTAGCGAGAGAATGACTAGGAGGGTGTACGAGAGCGAGGTGGAGGGACAGAGAGTGAAACGTAAACCGAAGGAGAGGTGGAAGGATGGAGTGAGGAAGTATATGGATGAAGGCGGTGTTGGTTGGGAGGAGGGATATCGACTGACTGGGGACAGAGGTGCATGGGGGCAGTTCGTTCGTGGCCACCCCTTCGGGGATCACGGCGTCAGGCAATAGATGATATATATATATATATATATATATATATATATATATATACAGTATATATATATATATATATATATAATATATACATCTGTGATGTGTATAATAAACGATGGCAACACATATGTTTGACAGTCATAACCAACTTTTCTGTAGCTTTCTTCCGTGGCTATGCGTTGAACAAGCGGTTTTGTTTTTTACTCATTAACTCATCGTCACGGTAAAATACAGAGAAGTATCAAAGGTTAGTTGGCGTCAATTTGAAATATTCGTACAATTTTGCATCATACACTACTAATTTCCTTCCCTGTTCATTATTATATATTTATGTATATATTTAGTTTCTTGAATAAACTGGTTTTAAAATTACGAAACAAACAAAAATACCGATTTTAATGGGCCATAGCTGCAAACAAATGAATCAAAAAGTGTATGCTTTAAATCCTTGTTTTTACTCAATATGACATAAAATTCAAGTGTTCACACAAAGTTCATAAAGTTGAATTGTTTTTAAAATAACACAATATAGTAGTATCGTATATTAACACAATATAGTAGTATCGTATATTAACACAATATAGTAGTATCGTATATTAACACAATATAGTAGTATCGTATATTAACACAATATAGTAGTATCGTATATTAACACAATATAGTAGTATCGTATATTAACACAATATAGTAGTATCGTATATTAACACAATATAGTAGTATCGTATATTTATCAATGATGTGCATGACGAAACAGTTTCGTTCGTGATGTAGCTCATTGGAGTAGCTCCTATCCATGGTTTGTTCTTTAGGCTAGGTATAATTTTGGTAACTCTACGTTGAACTCGTTCTAGCTTGTGTGTATCTTTTTGGTAATAAGGGCACCCGGATTGAACGCAGTATTCCAGAAGAGGGCGGACTAAGGAATTGTAAAGAGTTCGGATAACTTCCTTGGATTTATTCTCAAATGACCTGCCTATAAAGCCAATTATTTTGTTTGCCTTCTTAACAACTTCTGAAAATTGTGTACTTGGTTTTAGGTTACTCGACATTGTTACTCCCAGATCGGTTTCTCTGTCTACAGTCTACACTCTTAAGCTGAGTGCCATTCATCGAATAGTTTGCTTTCTCTTTTCGGTATCCGATATGATATGTAGTACTTTACTTTTATCTGCATTGAAACTCATTTGCCAACTGTGGGCCCAACATGAGAACTTTTCTAGATTGTGTTGCATATTGTCAACTTGTTCTGTTGAGAGTAGCTATTTGCAATTTTTGTATCGTCAGCAAACTTTGAGATTGTACGTTGATGTAAAATAGAGAGATAATTGGTCCTAGTACCGATCCCTGGGGTACCCCGATACTTACATTGGTCCACTTAGATGCCTTACCGTTTATGACTACTCGTTGCTTTTTGTCGCTGAGCCAATTTTTTATCCATTTCAACACACCGTCTTGTATTCCATGCGTTTTTAGTTCTAGCAGTAAACGTTTGTGGGGAACTTTGTCAAAGGCCTTTTGAAAATCAAAGTACATAAGATTTACAGCTTTACTCTAATCATAGAGGTTGAGGATATCATGGAAGAAGTCTAAGAGATTTGTTAAGCGGGAGCATTTGTTACGAAAGACGTGTTGAGTATCTTTAAGTATGTTATTTTCTTCTAAGTGGTGTACGAGTCTGTCTCTTTTGAGTGTTTCTAGCATTGTATATGCAACTGAGGTGTGTGTGTGGTTCGCTGTATGTATGTGAGCACACACATACGTACACACACAAAAGATGCTCCTCCCCCTTACTCACTCCATCAATCAGAAACATCTTCATGATTGTATGCTCCCTCCCATCACTAAGTTTTGGTGTACGTCATTGGCCTGATGAAGGTATATGCGAAATGTTGAAAAAAGTGCTCTTTTCCATATGGTGTTTACATTTTGTCAGCTTATATAATTATAGTTTCATTGATTCATGTTGGCAGAAAGATAGAACATATTAAGTAGCGAAAGGTTAGATGAATCTGTTCTGGCTTTGAGGAAAAACATGTCGTGCTAAAGTTGGAGAGATTGTGTGTGTGTGTACGTGTGTTTGACTGTGTGGGTGGGTTGTTGTATTGTTGTATGTCAGTGTTCAACGGCAAAACTGCTCAGAAAGCCTTGTTAGTAGTTCATTCAGCAGATATATTTAGATAAGACAAATGCATCCACATCCACACTAGTAGTTCATTCAGCTACTAACAAGTCTTTCTGAGCAGTTTTGCCGTTGTACAATGACAACTAAAAACAGTTTTTTATAATGCATATTATGTTTCAAATCAAGAGATAGTGAATATGGTAGGACATGTACAATTAATATGTATTCATAATGTAGAACCCAAAGCTGTGACAATAAGACAGCATTACACTGTTACTTCCACCAACCTCTCTCTTTCTCTCTCTCTCTCTCATCCAATATTGGCTCTACATAGGCAGCAACTAGTGCGTGAATGAGTAAGCAACACTACACCAATAACAGATTTGGAAGATTTCATAGCTCCTCTAATATACAGTATATATATATATATACCTGTATATGTATGTATATACTGTATATCAATCTCTCTCTCTCTCTTGCTCTTTATATATATATATATATATATATATATATATATATATATATATATATATATAGAGAGAGAGAGAGAGAGACACCACATCATCTGAAACTGAGGTGGTAGTAGAGTTTTGATGAGTCCACTGTCAATAACACAGCTATATCCACCTTTACACTCCCATTGGTAGTGCTACTGTTATCCATTGCCCGGCTGTTCGTTCTAACTTTCATGATTTCTCTGTTTATGCTGCCATTAATCCCGCAATGTCTTTTGTTACTGTTAGGATGTTATGGTATTGATATTGAGATACCTATAATGAATGGGCTATTGGGTTAGGTTAGGTGTGGATATGTTAGATGCAGATGAAATTATGAATAACGGTAGTCTATAATCGCTCTGAAATCAGAATGTTATTATGTTAAGGATATTGTTAGTGAAGGGTTTGGTTTAGTTAGAAGTACGACGATTATGCTGTTTTGCAAAGTAACAGAGCGAAAAGACAAATAATAAAAATTACTTTACACCAAGAGCAAAGTGAGAGGGGAGAAGTATAGAAAGAGAAGCCAATGGATTAAAACAACAAAATGGAGAGGGTACTTAATCTTTAAGGGGAACATAAAGTTACTGTGGAAAGAAAAAATATTGAGTGCTAGGAAGCTTGTACACTTAGCTTGGTATATTGAGAGAGAGAGAGAGAGAGAGAGAGAGTGAGTTACAGAGTTAAACAGATACACAGATCACACAGACCTTGCAGTCCCTACTAAGTGGTCCGGCCATAATACTACTAGACAGGAACAGTTTATAGTAGAAGAATAGGACAGCAAAGTAGAATGCTCTCTCCCCAAAGAGAGAGAGAGAGAGGGAGAGGGAGGGAGAACCTTCTTACTGTATATCAAAACATGTTCTCTATATTGTCTTTAAAATAGTGCTACACTAATAATCTTGGCACTTGATTTAAAAGCGATCTGGTACCAAGTAAACTGTAACTATAAATATGGTAATTTTGGTTTGATGTAGCTATGTCACTGAATGGGGTTTGAAAAATATCGATAACAACACTCCTTTGATTGTATACATTTGTATTTTCAATTTGTTCTTATCCCACGCTCCGAAATCTCAACCCCTCACATGTTACTAACCCAAAGAGACCCAAGTGGACCTATGGCCGTGTTATGTCCTCCTAGGGTTGGCTATTTGGTTGTTCGATAATGAGTTTATGTAATTGAACTCCAATCTTTTGTCCTCGGCTAATATAGGATAGTTTGTGTCAGGATACGTGGTCATTTTCTTAAAGGCTACTTGGGTAAAAACTTTCGCCTCAATAACTTCAACAATGGTAATAAATTGATATCATAAAGATTGAGTGAGAATTGTGAAGAACGAAAGAGGATGTTCTGGAAGGAGGTAAATAGAATAAGGAAAGGAAGACAATAGAGGGAATAGTCAGTGAAAGATGCAAATGGAGAATTACTAGTGGAAGGAGTTGAAGTGAGAAAAAGATATGCCGAGTATTTTGAATCTTTGTTAAATGCAAGAGATGGAAGAGAAGCAGTGATTGAAACAGTGGTTGATGGAGATAGGTTACCCAGGCCACCCAGGTGGCAGGGAATGAATGAAAGGATTGAGGAAAATGAGGTGAAAGAAGCAGTGAAACAAATACGGGAAAAGCAGAAGGTTTGGATGGTATTGCTGTGGAGTGTATAAAGAAGGGTGGAGATGTGATAATAGATTGGTTGGTGACACTTTTCAATGCGTGCTTTGCTGTGTAAATGGTACCAATAGACTGGAAGAGTGTATGTATTGTGCCATTGTACAAGGGGAAGGGAGATCGGCAGGAGTGTTCAAGTTATAGAGGTATTAGTTTATTGTCAGTGGTTGGAAAGCTGTATGGCAGGGTGTTGATAGAGAGGAGAATAAAGTGTACAGAAGTTGCAATAGGAGAAGAACAGTGCGGTTTTAGGAGCTGAAGAGGGGGTGTGGATCAGATGTTTGCAGTAAGACAGTTATCCGAGAAGTATTTAGAGAAGCATAAGGAGATATTTTGGGCTTTTATGGATTTGGAAAAAGCGTATGATCGTGTGAACCGTGAAGCAATGTGGAAGGTGTTAAGGATTTATGACATTGAAGGAGATTTGTTAGAAGCAGTTAAGAGTTTTTATGAAGGGAGAAGAGCATGTGTTACAGTAGGAAATGGTGAGTTGAGTGAATGGTTTGAGGTAAATGTAGGTTTGTGACAGGGTTGTATTATGTAACCATGGCTGTTTAATATGTTTATGGATGGTGTGGTGAGGGAGGTGAAAATGAGAACTATGGGAAGAGGATTGGTAGAGATTGGGAGTTGAATCAGTTGCTGTTCGCTGATGACACAGCGTTGGTGGCGGATTCTGAGGAGAAACTGCAGCGGGTAGTCAAAGAGTTTGGTGTGGTTTGTGGAAGGAGGAAACTGAAGGTGAACGTCAATTAAATTAAAGTAATGGTGTGTAATAGGGGTGATTGTAGGGTGAATTTAGATGTGAGGCTGGATGGGGAAATATTGGAACAAGTAGAGCATTTTAAATATTTAGGAGGAACAATAATCAAGAGTGAAGGTATGGAAATGGAGATAAAACAGAGAGTGTGTGAAGGAAGGAAGGTTTTCGGAGCAATGGGAAGTATGTGGAAGACGATAAATCTTGGAATGAAAGTAAAAAGTGCAATGTATCAAGGAATTGTTGTGCAACAGTGATGTGTGGGGATGAGACATGGGTTCTGAAGGAAAAGGAGAGAAGAAAGCTGGATGTGAAGGAGATGAGCTGCTTGAGGAGTATGTGTGGAGTAACTCGTAGAGACAGATTGAGGAATGAAGAGATTTGCAGGAGAGTGGGGCAGCAGGAACATTTGTCAGCCAGAGTGGACAGAAGGACAGAGCTGGTATGGTCATGTTGAATGAATGGAAGTTGAAAACCTACAAAGAGAATATGTGAGTCAGATACAAAGGGAGATAGAAGGGCAGGAAGACCCCATTGAGATGGAGAGACTGTGTAAGACAAGCTTTGGATGCTAGAGGAATGACTATAAATCAGGCAAGAGAAGTGGTAATAAACAGGAATGAATGGAGAATGCTTGTGAATAGATGAGTGAACATGTGGTCATTTGGGGGAAGGGGTCGGGCGCAAGTTGGACTAGATAATAGTCCATCAGGCGCCTGGCCCGGGGAGACAATTTATATGAATGGTGCGCCTGGAAGTGTGGTGGGCGGGCTTGTGGCTTCGGCTCTGCTGCAATTCTGCCTGCCGGGATCGGAACCTCTCCGGGTGGTAGCGCCCCTTCCCCCCTAAAAAAAGGAAAAGTGGGGATTTGGCCTGAGTAAATAGATAGATAGATAGAAGATAAATAAACAAGTAAAATGACACAAAGAATATACAGCAAAAAAGTGAGAGCTTTTGACAGGATTTTTAGTTAGAGCTTGATTACATTCCCTCCGATTTCAGGGTTTCTGAGGGAGGAGCAGAACTGGAGAGAATGTAGAATATTGTAAAAACAGGAAATGTGAAGGCGAAATTAAGGGATAATCGGAATGAGAAGGAGTATTTGTATGAGCGCGTGTGTGTCTGTGTTTGTTAGCGTGTGTTAACCCCTTTCACCTACCTTTAAAACAAAATAACAAGTAAAACAACATCGACAAGCTATTGAGGAGGATTAAAGTTCCAGGTGGGGAAAGCCAGGGACCAAAACAAGATGCAAGAGATTGCATTGGTGTTGTGAAGCCCTGACTTGGAAGATGACGTACGGTAATATACTATATGGGACACATGATGGAGAAAACGTGGTTCATTGTTGCCATTAAATGGATCAGGGAAAAAAACGACTGTAAAGAGATAACAGTCATGTATACCAGTCAGAAAGATGGAAATGGAATCAGCCAGAAGAAATATTTGATAAATAATACGTACATGAAAGACACAACCCTCAAAACATCCATGTTGAAGTAATCCTCTGTAATCCTCTTTTGTGATCGGCAGAACATATGCGTGTTCATTTTCGATTTATGACACTAGCAATTATAGTTGTCGCCAAATAAACAAGACAATAAAGGAACAACAAATTGATGAACATATTTATATAAAATACGAAAAATATGGTTACACGGACAATTGAATACTAAGTCGATAACACACTGGGAAAGAGATAAATGATAGGAGGGAAGAGACGATTTATATTTAGTTAGGCACCCTGACAAGAAACTGTAAAGATGAAGGTAAGGGGGCGGGGGAAGCAGGGGAGATACACAGGAGAGGGGAGGGGATGACATGCTGCTGGTAAGGGAGTGTTGACAAACAACTGACATCATCTGTTATGATATCACACAAGTCGACTAGGACGAAAATAAGCAGAGATACAATACATATGAGAAGAAACGAGGAGACATTGATGGTGATAACGAGTACCGGGAGAAAGATTGATAATTTGAAATATAGATAATGAACATAAGAACATAAGCAAATGGGAGTCTGCAGAAAGCCGATTGGCCTAAGCAAGGCAGATCCCTGTCCCACACAACCCCAATTCAATTACAAAGCCCAATTATAGGCTTCACACTCTAATACCCTGAGGATCATCTTACCAAAACGGTTAGAGATTAACGCAGGATTATGGGGGTCTGCAGAGCGCTGATTGGCCCAACCCGGCTGATCCCCCTTCACACCCAACCCTTCTCGTCCATATGCTTATCCAATTTTATCTTTAAGCTCCCTACAGTTTTAGATCCCACTATAGCACTTGGTAGTCCATTCCACCCATCTACAACTCTGTTACCAAACCAATACTTGCCTATATCTTTTCTGAAACGAAATTTATCTAATTTGAAACCATTGGTACGAGTTCTTTCGCTATCACTGAGCTTTAGTACATTTGTCATGTCCTCTTTGTTAATCCCACTAACCCACTTGAACACCTCTATCATATCCCCTCTAACTCTGCGTCTCTCTAACGAATGTAAACCTAATTTCTTCAACCTTTCTTCATACGAAAGATTTCTAATATTATGGATCATTTTTGTCATTCTACGCTGTACTCTCTCCAATGAATCTATGTCCATTCTGTAATAAGGACACCAAAATTGGACAGCATAATCCATATGGGGTCTCACTAATGACAAGTAAAGTTTTAAGATAACATCAGCAGTTCTGTTACTCACACTCCTAGATATGAACCCGAGAATCCTGTTTGCCTTATTACGAACGCTTATACACTGTTTTCTAGGCTTCAAATCATTGCTAACAAACACACCTAGATCTTTCTCGCAGTCTGAATTTTCTAATTCTAAATTAGCTAGTTTATATTTAACATTTGTTTGCATCTTCCCTATCTTTAATACCTTGCATTTGTCAATGTTAAACTTCATCTGCCAATTTACTGACCATTCATGTAAGGTATCTAGATCCCTTTGGAGGCACTCTATATCGCTATCTGAATCAATTGATCTCCCTATTTTAGTATCGTCTGCGAATTTACTTATCCTACTAGTTATACCTAAATCTAGGTCATTTATGTATATAAGAAACAACAGGGGACCTAATACCGATCCCTGGGGGACACCACTTTTGACTGCTCCCCATTCTGACTTGGTACCATTTATGCTGACTCTCTGCTTCCTACCAATTAGCCATGACCTAATCCATCCTAACAACGCCCCACCTATTCCATGTGCCTCAACCTTTCTCATCAATCTCTCATGAGGGACTCTGTCGAAAGCTTTACTGAAATCTAAATATATAATATCATATGACTTGTCATTATCTACTGCTTCATATACCTCTGAGAAAAAACTAAGCAAATTAGTAAGGCAAGACCGTCCCTGAGTGAATCCATGCTGAGAAGAATTGATTAAGTTAAATGTTTCTAAGTGGTTTCTCATTTTCCTAGCAATAATTGACTCTAGTAGCATTCCTATGATTGAAGTGAGACTAATGGGACGGTAATTGGATGCTATTGATTTATCACCTTTTTTGAAGATCGGAACTACATTTGCAAGCTTCCAAGCTTCTGGAACTATACCTGTTTCTAATGACTTGTTAAATAGAAATGTTAATGGGTAACTTAACTCATCTCTGCATTCTTTTAATACTCTAGCATATACCTCATCAGGACAGTGTATGTGTGTTGTTTAAAGTAGCAAGCGAAGTATAGGAGTTTAGCAATTAATGTGTGCATCAACATCCCTAACACACAATATGGGAAGCTTCACCGGATATTCACAAACATTATTCCAATCCATGTTTGGGATGACATGGCATATAGTGGGCTTAAGTGTACCAATCAACCAAAGGATTAAATATGAAATTATATTTTAAACTTGCTATAAATACGCCATCCAGGGAATGTACACATGATTCTCTATAAATAGAGACAATATCATACCTATATGTACATATCCAACACAAATATACTGTATAAGATAAGTTGAAGGAGGAGTAAATCAATAGTTTATAGCAATATCTAAAGTGGCGAAGAGAAAGAATTGCTCAAAGCCAAATACAGCACAAAATATCGACATAACCTACGTCAATATTAACAATTATAGGCGTTACCAAATACTATGGTAGAGAAAACATGAAAATAAATATATATTCAACAAGAGGGGAAGAACTTTTCGAACAAAGACGTGATAAAAGAAGAAGAAAGATAAATCAAACATAACAAAACAAAGGATACACAGAGAAAGAATGAAGCAAACACAAAAATAAATTAAAACAAATATTAAATATATTTGGGAGTAGGACAAGTTGAAGTAATTCAAAGCGGGTTGTTCATATTTATGTATTTTAATTCATGAACAGTCACGCTAGCAAGTGCAAAGCATACCTTAATAACTTATATCTATATTCCTGTTATTATATATTTAACAAAATATTCCAAACACAGAGTAAACACACTGTAAGTGTGTTGAGGAGTTTCTGTTACTATAGAATTAGTCAAAGCTGAATCTATAGAAGTAGGACATGACATACGGCCATGAGTGAACAACGGAACTTAATTGACCACTTGCTAAATTCGGGCTATAAGGAAGTTGGAGTTGTAGATATATATATTTGATAGTATTGCCAGATAAAATATGGTAACAGTGCATATACAAATACATGAACATAAATTTAAAAAATTCAACAAACTTCTAGCCATCATATAATCATATAATTGTTGTGAGGCTGCTAAATATCAATGTTTACGGCTCCAAATTTCTTATCGACCGTAATCGCAAGTGATCAATTACAGTTGTTAGTTGAAATGATAATCGCTGCAATTCTACTTATTAAATATTATGACAATTCCTCTGGTAGAAAAAATTCTCAGACCTTTCCTACCATGTTGATGTTATACTGACCTAGTTGACATACACACACTTTTCTCTCTCTTTCTGGCGTCCCCTGACCTTTTGTTCTCCCGCCCTTCCTTTTTATCTCCAGCTCGACAAGTTTATTCCAGGAGAACTATTAAATATTTACACGTGGGCTCTCTCTCTCTCTCTCTCTCTCTCTCTCTCTCTCTCTCTCTCTCTCTCTCTCTCTCTCTCTCTCTCCGTGGAAAAATCGTCTTGGTGTAAAAACGTGAACATTTTTCCTCCACCTATTTTATTTGTGGACATTGTGGTCGGCGTGTATCTATGCATGTGTGTAGATGAGAGTGAGTTGATTTGTAGGAGTCTGTATGCCTTTATGTGTGGCTATGAGTGAGTGAGTGAGTTTGTTTGGCTTCAAATAAACTAAAATATGTTCCTCGAGAGTGTTATTAGCGTATACTAAACACTCCAACCAAAACATATATGTTTCTGATAAGCATAATTCATTCACCTGTTATGCAAACTGATGCTAATTAGTGCCCCTGACCAGCCTATATCCTGCAGATGTTTGCCACACTTTGTAGGAACCTGATTTAATGTCTTGCGTTTCTCTCGTCTGAAAAGGATTAAATGCAGAATAGGGAGTAGCAAGTACTTTTATTTTTTTTTCAAACATAATGCAAATATACTTGCATGAATAGTGATGAGTATAAGATATATTATGCACAGTTGTAGTATATTCACTTGTTAATGTAGGCGTGTTTTCGACTATTTTCCATATTGTCTACAGATAAAAACACTTGCATGAAATAGATAAATATGTCCATAACGCGCTGGTGTTATTAACATTGTCATAAGTGTCGCATTTTCAGATACATCCACCTTATCTTATAGCCTACTCTGATAGTGTGTTACGTGACAATATCACGTATTATCAAATTAGGTATATTCTAAGCTCGATATATCGACAAATAAGAAACTTACAACAATTTATAAAACGCAATCGTGTGTTATACGTATACAAGTATATCAAAAGACAGCGTTGACAATGTCTGGCAGCTGGTTAACCGAATTCTGCACCACCCTGTATAATAGCCATGTTTACACTCTCTCTCTCTCTCTCAGTATGGGGAGAGAGCCTTCTGCTTTGCTATCCCTACCTCACACTTTGTAGCAAATTCCATGTTAGCATTAATGCCGGACTGCCTAGTAGGAACTGCAATGTCTATGCAGTCTGTGTATATTTTCAACTCTATGTAACTATGTCATTCTCTCTCTCTCTCTTCACCTTGTCGTCCATTGACTTTTTGCTCCTCCGCCCTTCCTCTTACCTCCAACCCAATAAATTAATATTATCTAATATTGACCAAAGCGAGTCTTCCCCCCCCCCCCCTCTCTCTCTCTCTCTCTCTCTCCCTCATCCAAGAAATGAAAAAGAAAACGATTAAATGCTTGTTAACTTGCAACCCATTCCGTATGAGAGTAAGTGGCTATGCAAAGAACTACACTAAACCAATCTGTGAAACAACTCTGTGAAAAACATAAGGTCACCTTCTTAAACCATTACCACGATATACAAGGGAATAATGCACTGTTCAAACGAGACGGCATCCATCTTTCATATCTTGGTACCTCGTGGTTCTCATACAAAATACACGAGAAACTTTTCAAGTACCATGAGAAAAAGGATAATCTCTTTAGTTCCCTCTCAACCCAACACCCTCCCGCCCGCGAAATTTGTATTTGTCGTCAGTTTATGCAAACCGGCCACAAGGCAACACTGTACACTCAGAAGTTTGGCAGATCCGCTCCACCGCTCAGTGATATCACATATATATGGAACAAGCTGCTCCACACCACGCCGTCTTCTTCTTTTTCTTCAATGGTCACTCCCTCAGGCCAAACCGCATTTAAATATTTGTACAAAGGAGTACAAAGGAAATCAAGCAACAACAGATATAGTGACCCTTCTAGGCGGCTTGTCCTCCAAAACACTGAGGATCAAGTGTCCAAACAGTGGTTTAGAGTGGGTAAGGGAACATTGGAAAGGGAACTACTGCCCTGCCACTAACGTGGCAGGACTAGGAAGTTAGTAGGGGACATATGGGTTAGTAACTGAGGGGAGGATAAAATAAAGTTATTCATTTACAAATGCAGTCAGTCGCGGGTTTGATGCGAGATATTTGTCTAGGCGGAGTTTAAATGAATCAACGGTGCTGCAGTCTATAACGTCTCGGGGAAGCCCATTCCACAAGTTGACAACTCGATTGAAGAAGAAATTCTTAGATTCGTGTGAGTTAAAAGATTTACCAATAATTTTGCAACCGTTTCCCCGCGTGTAATTAGATTGGTCGATAGTGAAGTACTTACTACAGTTCATATTGTCGATGCCTTTGATGATTTTGAACACTTGAATTAAGTCACCTCTTAATCTGCGCTGGGTTAAAGGAAATAGATTTAATTCTCTAAGACGCTCTTCGTATGGTTTGTTCTTTAGGCTAGGTATCATTTTGGTAACTCTACGTTGAACTCGTTCTAGCTTGTTTATGTCTTTTTGGTAATAAGGGCACCAGCATTGAACGCAGTATTCCAGAAGAGGGCGGACTAAGGAATTGTAAAGGGTTAGGATTACATCTTTGGATTTATGCTCAAATGATCTGCCTATAAAGCCAATTATTTTGTTTGCCTTCTTAACAACTTCTGAACATTGTTGACTCGGTTTTAGGTTACTCGAATATTGTTACTCCCAGATCGGTTTCTCTGTTTACATTCTTAAGCTGAGTGCCATTCATCGAATAGTTTGCTTTCTCATTTAGGTATCCGATATGTAGTACTTTACATTTATCCGCATTGAAACTCATTTGCCAAATTTGGGCCCAATGTGACAATTTATCTAGATTGTGTTGCATATCGTCAACTTGATCTTTTGAGAGTACGCTATTTGCAATTTTTGTATCGTCAGCAAATTTTGAGATTGTACAGGTGAGACCCTCATCTATGTCGTTGATGTAAATTAGAAAGAGAATTGGTCCTAGTACCGATCCCTGGGGTACCCCGCTACTTACATTGGTCCATTTAGATGCCTTACCGTTTATGACTACTCTTTGCTTTCTGTCGCTGAGCCAATTTTCTATCCATTTCAACACACCGTCTTGTATTCCATGCGCTTTTAGTTTTAGCAGTAAACGTTTGTGGGGAACTTTGTCAAAGGCCTTTTGAAAATCAAGGTATATAATATCTACAGCTTTACTCTCATCGTAGAGGTTGAGGATATCGTGGAAGAAGTCTAAGAGGTTTGTTAAACAGGAACGTTTTTTACGAAAGCCGTGTTGAGTATCTTTAAGTATGTTATTTTCCTCTAAGTGATTTATGAGTCTGTCTCGCATGACCGTTTCTAGCATTTTACATACAACTAAGGTTAAGCTAATTGGACGATAGTTACTGGGTAGGGATTTGCTGCCTTTTTTGAATATCGGTGTTACGTTGGCTATCTTCCACTGATCAGGCATAGTTCCAGACTGCAAGGATTTATTGAATAGTAATGTCAGTGGTTTGGAGAGCTCATCCTTAGCTTCCTTTAGAACTCTAGGCGAGATTGTATCAGGTCCAGGCGTTTTATTTACCTTGAGTTTATCTAAACAATTCAATACTTCTCTCTCTGTAATGGTGATATTGCTTAGAACATCTGAATTATCAATCTGAATCGGCGATGGTGTAGGGATATCACTGAGGTCTTCTGTTGTAAAAACTGATGCAAAGAAGGTATTGAGGGCATTACTCATTTGTACTTCGTCTTTGGTGTATTCTCCATTTTCATCGACTAACGGTCCAACAGTTGAAGTAACTACTTTTTTCTTTCTGATATAACTATAGAATTCTTTCGGGTTTGTTTTACTTTGATTCGCAATATGTAACTCTAGGGTCTTTTTACTTTGCTTAATTAACTTTTTGGCTTTGCGTCGTAGCTCTACAAATTTCAGCCGTTCTTCGTCATTTTGTGAGGATTTTAATCTATCATTAGCAAATTTTTTAGCAAGCAGGCAGTTTGAAATATCTTTATTCCACCATTTGGGCTTATTATTATGGCCTGGACGCCGTATTTTCGATGGTATGCAGTCTTGCACTGCTTTTAGGTAAGTGGTTTCGAATAACTTCCAAGATGTATTTATGTCGTTATTGTTAATTAAAAAGCTCCAGTCAGTTTCTTTAAACATAGCTCTAAGTTTATGAAAGTTTGCTTTCTTGAAATTAGGGACTTTTTCGATGCTACTATTTGGTTCGTTACTAGTAAAGTTTAAAGTGAAAGTTATCGTACGATGGTCGCTGTTACTGAATTCATCACCAACATTCAAATTCTCTATTAATTCTTCTTTTGTTGCAAGTACAATGTCAAGAACGTTATTACCACGGGACGGTGTTCGAACAAATTGATGAAGCGAACTCTCTTGCAAGTTCGTATACAAGTCATGTCCGGAGTGTGAAGTAAGAGTATCGCCCCACTTGGTCACAGGTAAATTAAAGTCGCCAAAAAATACGGTATCTTGTGAGTTACTTAAATCTGCAATTTGTTCATAAATTTCTCGGTCAGTTTGCACTGATTGAGCTGGAGGTCTGTATATTAATGCAAGTATTATTTTTGTACCTTTATTATTCTTTATTAGCACAAAAGATGTGTCGACGTTCACAATTTGAGGTTTTGACAAGAGGGTCGGGTTAAGACTTTCTTTGATATAAAATAAAACGCCACCTCCTCCATTTTTATTTATTCGGCTTTTCTCAAACATTACATAACCGGGAAGTGAATACTCTGCTAAAAAGTCTCTATCTACTGTATTGAGCCAAGATTCTGTTATACCAATCACATCATAATTTTCAGTAAACACTAGTTCCTCTAAATCTGAAAATTTATTGCGTATGCTACGAGCGTTTGCATAGAAAACCTTTAAAGTTGCGGTTTTAGAACTCGCAGAACGTTCTTTAATCAAATTTTTGGTTCTGATCGGATCTACATTTACATTCATGGCTGACATCGGTCCTAGGTCGTTATCCCTGGCGGTTTTGAATTTGGGTCGTGTTGGTGGAGCTTTATCCAAATTCGCGGTTCTTGACAGATTAGCATTTAATTCCTTCGCAGGTTGCCGCCCTCGCTGTCTTCGGTCCTCCTTCCTGGTTGTCCTGTTCTGAGTCGATTTCTTCTCCGAAAATCCTTCACCGCATCGTTGAGAAGACGCCCAAAACGTGCTGCTCCCACCTGGTTCAGATGAACTCCATCGTCCGAAAACAAATAGTCATCGTAGTAGAAATTGTCCCAGGTGTCGACGAATCCCACGTTTTCCTTCCTGCAGAGGTTTGCTAGACAACGATTTGTGCTGCTGGCTATGTTGTACTATCGGCTCTCTACACCAAGCCGGGGGACGATTCCTGAGACGACGATCCTTGATGACTTCTCCTTAAACGACTTGATCAGCTGCTGGTACTTTAAAAGCAAATCTTCCGACCGGGTTCGCTGTACATCGTTGGATCCAACGTGGATGACGTACATTGTATTAGCAGGGGCCAGCTTAGATACTTCGTCAACTGCAGCAACTACGTCGTCCACACCACCACCAGGGATACAAAAACGCTTCCTGGTCTTAGGTGCTCTGGCGCAAAACTCTGTGAGCTGACCACGTATCATCGAGTCTCCCACGAGCCGAACTTCTTCTTTTTCTGATTCGTCATCTGAGTCTGCGAGTATCTGGAAGCGGTTTTGACACTCGGTAATCGGTATGGGTTTCCTGGTCTTGGGGCAAACGTTGTTCCTCACAACACGGAAGTTGTCTTGAGGGGGAAGGGAATTACTATTTGTTTCTTGAGTATCGGAACCATCAGATGAAATGGCTACTGCAGGCGTTGAATTGTTGGCAGTTGACGTTGGGGCGTTGGTGGCTGCTGGAGTTGCGGTGACAATTGAAGTTTGTGGTACTCCAACGTTGAGTGTTACAAACTCTTGGAGTTTTGTTAGCATGTCGCCTGCCTCGCAGCTCAGTTGGTAGAGGTTAAGCCTCATAAACAGGAAAACCAGTGTTCGATCTCACTCGGATCTAGTGTATTTTATATTTAGATTTTGTTATTTTAGTTATACAAAATTAGATTATATTAGGTTAGGTTAAGTTAGGTTAGGTTAGGTTAGGTTAGGTTAGGTTAATCTAATATACTATGATTATGGTGGGGCAGTGATACCAAACTTTTGAGTGTACAGTGGTGCCGCTCGTCTGGTTTGCCTAAACTGACAATCAAAAAATTCGCCTCCCGCCCAGATCCTATCATCTCCCTTGCCTTGCTCCCTACCTCCCCCCCTTCCCTCACCCCTCTCCACTCATAGCATGATAAATCCCCTCCCAACCCACATTCCTCCCCCCTCCTCCCCCCATAGCTTCCCCGCTCCCACCCCTACTCCCCATCCCCCATTCTCTTCCGCGAACACGACCCGTCCTCCCCCCCCCCTCCACCCACAGCTGCTCATCCCCCCCCCCCCCCCCCCCCTACCTCCCTCTGTCTCCCCCCAAACCCACCTCACGTAAACAAAAGACTCAGGTAGTCGGTCAGGTCAACCCAATCAGGTCAACTCCCTTCTCACCCGCCCAGGTACACCCAGGGGATGGCAAGGTAACGAAACCGGTTCCTTCACCCCGTAGCATCAGTCTCCGATCTGCTAAAAAAAAAACTTCTAAACTCTCATCAGTTGACTCCACTGTCAAAATACACTCAAACTAAAATAAAGGCCTCTCATGAAACGATCATTGGACTATATCTCAATGCTAAGAGTTTACGAAATCAAATTAATTAACTTAAACTTATGTTATTAAACGAAGAACTTCATATAATTGTGATTACCGAAACGTTTCTGTATTTCAATAATATCGATTTTATGCACAAATATCAAATTAAGTCGTACAAAATCTACCATAAAGATAGGTTATCAAAGAGAGGAAGAGGTGTTATGCTATACGTCAAAGAATCTTTTAGTTCAATAGAAATACCTATTCCTTCCAATAGTTCCGATATGTTATGCGTAAAAATAAGCAACACAAATATCGACATGAAGAGTGTAGTTGTATATACAGTAGATGCCCAACGATAAATAACGAAGAGGATATATCACTTTACAACTCCCTAACAAAAACATTAACTGCCAAAGAATCCGTTATCATGGGGGATTTTAATCTACTTAACTGTTCACCAACTTGTAAGTTTGACGTTATATATTCGTGAGTTGTGATAACTAAATCTAATATATTGCCATTCATAGTGGGAGTCTGAACTATTTGATATAGGAAATTATAGTTCATAAATTCTCTCATTATTTCCGAGGCATTTCCCGATCCGATTTTAGCATGCCATACAATATTAAGTGGATGTGATCATAATAACATCAGGTTCCAGATCAACATGACTCACACCACCACTATTAGCGAAACATTCATACCTAACTACAACGAAGCGGATATTAGAGGACTAAAAACAAAGATAAACGATATCTATACACGCATAGATAATCTCTCTAGTACCGAAGAAGCTTGGATAACATTCAAAGATCTTTTCCTTACTGCCCAAAATAAATATATCCCTATGCGTAAACGACACAATAAAAGTATAAATAAACCCCAATGGTACAAAACAATATTAGTAGATCAATTAGTTAAAGAAATCGTCTATACAAATTAAAAAGGGATACAGATAATATTACCATCCAAAATCAATACTCGGTTGCGAGAAGGAAAGTTAAATCTCTAATTAAATCTGCAAAGAGGAATTACGAAATTAAAATCGCACATGCGAGCAAATCTAATCCAAAACAATTCTATATATATATAAATAGAAATAAACACATTAAAAGTGGCATTGGCCCGATACTTAATAATCGAGGTGAATTAGAATCAGACAGCAGGGACATATCTGCTACTCTTAATGAACACTTTTCTTCTGTATTTAATACTGCCAGTAACCTAAACGTGCCTCAAAAAAATAATCAAACATGCAACTATGTTCTTCAAGATTTTATTATTACCCAGTCAGAAATAATTAAAATGATCGACTCACTTCGTGTCAATAAATCACCTGGGCCGGACATGTTTATCCCTAAAATTCTTAAATTAGTCAAAGAAGAAGTTGCAGGGGCACTAACCATAATACCTCAAACAAGGGCATGTACCCACCGACTGGAAGATCGCCAATATAACACCGATATTTAAAAATGGTGACAAAACACTACCAAATAACTATAGGCTGATTAGCTTACCTTCCGTAATTGGAAAAATATGTGAATCAATCATCAGGGATAAATGTGTATCATTCCTTGAGAACAATAATCTTATTAACAATAGTCAACAAGGATTCAGAGCAAGGAGATCAATCCTAAATAATTTAATATACAAACTAAATGACTTCACCAAAAGCCTCGACATAGTGTATCTAGACTTTCAAAAGGCCTTCAACAAGGTCCCGCATGATAAATTATTACAGAAAATAAAAGACATGGGAATACAGGGCAAAACGTATGATTGGATTACAAACTTGCTAAGTGAAAGAAAGCAAAGAGTAGTTATCAACGGTGTGGAATCAACATAGAGCTCAGTAACTAGTGGAGTTCCCCAAGGCTCAGTATTGAGACCAGTGTTGTTCATAATACTGTATATATCAATGATATAGATAATGACATAAATAATATAATTTCCAAATTCGTGGATGACATGAAGATAGGTAATGCACTAATTTCCGAAAGTGATAAAATAAACCTACAAGCTGATTTAAATAAAGTCACGGAATGGTAGGAGAAGTAGAAAATGCTGTTTAATGTATATACATGTCAGATATTGCAAATAGGTTCCAAAAACAATAAATATGAATATTACATGAATGAAGAGAAGACAACAAATGGAACACAAATAAAAGACTTGGGAGTGCTGATAAACGAAAAATTTAAATCTTCCAATCAATGCACAGCGGCTGCAAACAAAGCAAACAGGGCACTAGGTTTCATCAGAAGAAACTTTCACTATCACAGCAAAGACATAGTTTTGCCCTTATACAAAAGTATGGTGAGACCCCACCTCGAATACTCTGTGCAGTTTTAGTCACCCCACCTCATCAAGGATATTAACCATTTGGAATCTGTGCAAAGGCGAGCCACTAAACTAATCCCTTCATTAAGAAATAAATCATATGATGAAAGACTAAAATAAATGTATATGTTCTCACTAAGAAACGAAGGATGAGAGGCCAATTGATAGTGTTTTAACATTCTTAAAGGATTCAGTAACATTAACCTATAAAAGTTATTAAAAAAAGCCGAAGACACATCTACAAGAGGAAACAATTTAAAATTATTAGGTAGGAGAGCGAATCTAGATACAACAAAACATGTCTTCACTCACAGTGTGATTGATGAGTGAAACCAACTCCCAAATAAAGTAAGTGACAGCTCTTCTATAGATACTTTTAATACAAATCTAAACTCATACCACAGAAAAATTGGTATGGAGTAGGCAGTAATTATCACTATTATTATTGGTTCAGCTGAAGAGTGCGTAAGACAAAAAAAATAAATAAATAAACAAATAAGTGAAATAACAAATAATAATTATAAAAATCATCTTTAAAAATGTACATACTACTAAGTGTGATGGGTTACATGGTTCCACTTAACCCCAACAAAATTGTTGTTTCCAATCTTTCCTGTAAATTCCTTCTGGGGATTTCGAAGCCCAACAAGGTTAATCACTTCCAACTTTTTCATGTACGGTAATTGCCGGAGGGACCGGAGGGTGGGGAAAGAGCCTTCTTCTTTTCTATCCTCTCCTTCAACTTTCCTTTTCTATAGGATATGCCAACTATACTAGAATTAAGTCCTGACCACCTCATTTGGATCGTAAGATCTGTGTGGCCAGTGTATCATGTAAATATATGTAAATGTAAATTTGCAGGGAGGACTCTATGTTATTAAAACTCGACACATTGGAAAAATCATCTTGGTGTAAAAGTTCGTCTAGTCGCCTCTAAAAAACAAGTAGCCGTCAAGACGAAATTCCCCTAGTCTCGTAAATAGCATTATCTGGAAAGAGAGAGAGAGAGAGAGAGAGAGAGAGAGAGAGAGAGAGAGAGAGAGAGAGAGAGATGCGGGCGGGGAGAGTGATTGAAAATTGTACGATTTCATCTTTATGATGGTTCGAGTGATACAGCCCCTCCCCCGCTTCTCTCTCTCTCTCTCTCTCTCTCTCTCTCTCTCTCTCTCTCTCTCTCTCTCTCTCTCTCGTGTGGTTGTGAGTATCTGCCTGTGTTTGGGTGTTTATATGACATCAATTCGAGTAATTCCCTCAACATATCTAGGCTACCCTTGTAATTAACCCCTTCTGTACCGGTGATGTCATTTGTATTTGCTTCTTGCTATATTAAGACGATTTGTTGCAGTTCAAGAGTAATATGTGGCAGTAAAAAGGGTTTGAGGGAGATACTTAGAAGCCTGTTATTTGCTGGAGGCTCTTTTTAATAGTTAAGACACCTCAGAACACAGACCGTTGATATAATTGCATATTGAGAATGACAAATGTGTTCCATTAGTATGCTTCTTTTTATATTAACGACAATGTTTAAATCATAAATCTTCGTTAGTTGCCGTTATTGGAGATATTATGATCGTAATATCCAGCATGTCGCAGTATGATACAGTATGTCATGAGTTACGTTATTTTTTATGTGTATGAAGGAGACAAACGGCATGCTGCCTGTAACGTGTGTCTCTCCCAAAGCCAATTGAGCGACAGAGAGCCAAACTCAAGGGACGTTGGGGTCAAAATGTCTGGATGCACTAAGTTTAAAGCAGTCTAAGTAATAGGAAGAAGAAATGATTGACTGAGGGATACAGTTCCAGAGTTCACTTGTTGGGTAAAAGAAAGACAGACAATTTGCTAATATTTGGGTTAGAGAGCTGTACAGAATAGGAGTGGGATTGTGTTAAAGGACGGGTGGCTTGCACTCGCTGCAATGGAGGGAGCATGCACTGAGAAAGCTCTGAAGAACACTGATGGTTGTAATAGCGATAGAAGAGTGAAAGAGATGCAACACTGCAGTTTATATTAATAAAGTAGACGTGCCGTTTTGCCCAAAATCAAAACAGCATACCCAACTCTGCGATGGGACGCCATCACTACTAGTCACTATCACCATTACTATCATCAGCACTACTACTATATTACAGTCATCACTACTACTCTTACCATCATCACTACTCTCATAATCACTACTACTGTCATCATCACTACAACTTTCACTATAATCACTACTACTCACCATCATCACTAACACTGTCACCATCATCACTACTGTCATCATTATCACTACAACTATCATCATTGCTTGTCACCATCATCACTACTATTATGACCATCATCACTGCTACTATACTAATTATAGTACTGTCACCATCATATCTAGTACTGTAATCATCATCATCACCACCATCATCATAACTGCTGTCCCTAACGGGGCACACACAAATAACGCCATCATCATTGCTTGGGAATAGGTACAGGGTGGGGGGTCCTGAGAGGGGGGGAGGGGGGGGGGGGGGTAAAACCATATATTAGACTTAAAATCATAACTAGTGCACAAATTCAAAAAATCATTTTTTGTATTACCGTCGCATTCACGCACGGAATGTTCGTGTGAACTTTGGTGAAAATCCGTCGAACGGTCTAGGAGGAGTTATCAGACAGACAGACAGACAGACGTCTCACTCTCACCATTATCATCACATCTGAGACATGTGTATGATGTGTGGTTTTCTGTGATGTGAACACTCACACACACAGGGAATAGGTACAGGGTGGGTGGGGGGGGTCCTTACAGGGGGGGGGGGGGGGGGACATGTTTTTGGACCTAAGATCATAACTATTGCACAAATTCAAAAAATATGTTTGTAATTACCGTCGCATTCACACACCGAAGGTT
Organism: Paralithodes platypus; assembly: GCA_032716605.1. Classification (NCBI taxonomy): domain Eukaryota; kingdom Metazoa; phylum Arthropoda; class Malacostraca; order Decapoda; family Lithodidae; genus Paralithodes; species Paralithodes platypus. Next base: position 14,357,882 of record CM064581.1, on the reverse strand, counting down.
CGTGTGAAGTTTGGTGAAAATCCGTCAAACGGTCTAGGAGAAGTTCTCGGACAGACAGACAGACAGACGGACAGACGGACAGACAGACATTTCGGTTTGCATGTACCACTATACGGGGGGCGATACCACTCTGCTTACGCAGAGTTGATAACTATTGCATAAATTCAAAAAATATTTTTTGACTGACGTTCAAATGTTCAAATAATTCAATTCAAATACGTTCAAAGACGTTAGCATACACGCAACAAATGTTTGTGTGAAATTTGGTGAAAATCCGTCCAACGGTCTAGGAGAAGTTTCGGGACAGACGGACAACGACGGGGGGGGGGGGGGGTACCAAACTCTGCTTACGCAGAGTTGATAATATCTTAACCCCCGAAAATATCTTAAACCCCTAAATAGACACACAGAAAACATGCTAACCCCAAAATATACAAACTAAATATATCTTAACACCAAATAAACATAAAGTAGACGTGCCGTTTTGCCCAAAATCAAAACGGCATACCCAACTCTGCGAAGGGTTACCATCATTACTAATATTACCACCATCATCACTACTACTATCTAAAACATGTTTTTGGACCTAAGATCATAACTATTGCACAAATTCAAAAACAAAACAAAAAATAATAATTACCGTCGCATTCACGCACCGAAGGATCGTGTGAAGTTTGGTGAAAATCCGTCAAACAGTCGAGGAGTTCTCGGACAGAGAGACAGACGGACAGACAGACATTTCGGTTTGCATGTACCACTATACAGGGGGCATATTTCCGAAGTCGAGACTAGTATATATCATAGGGGAAATTAGGACCAATCAGAGGCCGCAGTGGCAGTGACGTCACCCACAAGGGGAGGAGCCAGTCTGTCTGTCACTCTCTCTCTCTCTCTCTCTCTGGGTGAGGAGCCTGCCTGCCTCTCTTTGGTTTCTCTCTTTCTCTCTGGTAAATAGAAGAAGTAAGTCACTAGTAACTATAACAAGTTATTTCAAATATTAACTACATTAAGGATACATTATGATTGTGCTATGTTATGGTTATGAGTAAATAAGAGTAGCCTAACGTATTACGTATTACGCGTATTGCACAACCATGGACAGAAATTCCTTGACAATTTTAGAATGCACAATATTATTTCACTGGCGAACTATATTGATTCCTGTGACACTTAAGCAGTTAACCTGTGCTGTTAATTTCAAGAAGGAACTTAAGTCACTCATATATCTAAAGGGTTATATATACAGTATATACATAGCCTATACATTACTTTATTTTAAATGTCATAAACACATTAACATTATCAGATAGTACAAAATATATTAAGCATCAAATGTTATGAAATAGTTAATGGTTTAAGTGCATAAGGTAGAGCCAAAGGCTAATTAGTAGGCTATATAATTATACGATACGTGTTAGTGAGTTGGGCCTAGGCCTATAGGCTACTTAGGCCTTATAATTAGGGTTGTGTGTGAAGGGGCTCTGCCTTGTGTGAGCCAATCGACTTTCTGTAGACTCCCATTTTCTTTTATTCTTATGTATGACAGCTATTTCTATATTTTGCTAAATATTACTTTTATTGTAGTCGATATGTTATGATGTGATAATGTTCATTAATATTTATATAAGTACAGTAGTGGTTAGGGCTACTTGAACACCTCTTAACCCCATTATATCCAGGGCGGTACAATATTGTACTGCCCTCGGTACTTTAAGCCAATATAATATGTCATTTTTAAATAAAGCACAATGTTACAAATAATCCTGATCAAGACACTGGGAACACAACAAATAATGATTTTAAGCAAAACAACAATGAGTTCAATCAGCCTGTTCTCTAATATTAACGATTTTTATCGTGAAAGGCGCTGAACATAAAGAAACCATACGATATGAAGTGAGACATTTGGCATAAAGGTTACACTCACCTGTAAGGTTGGACTGTGATTCCAGATGTACGATGAGATATAATTGTGAATTTTGTTATTCCCTTCATATCAATCTATCACTTTCTCTCCTATCATTGATCTTTACTTATTCCCTTAGTCTATGTCTCGATTCAGCCACCCCCAGCTATGGGGTATGTGCCTGAGTGTATACATACATACATACATACATCCATACATACAGACATACATCTGTAGGCCTACATACATAATATTATGGAATGAGATCATTACATATGCGGAGAGAGAGAGTGAAAAGTGACCATTTATAGTTTATTTACGTTGTGCATGAATGTAAATTTAAATGATAATGATAAATAAAACAGGAACTATTTGAAACAATTTAACTGTCTAAGGAGAACTGGCAACACCCTCCTCCTCAAATCTTGGGACGAAAGATGCCAGAATCGCAAAATTTTCATTGTTTACTCATTGCTTTTCAAGTAAAACCATAATTAATGGGAATAACATATTGTACTCTGGATGCTTATTTAATCTAGACAGAAACTATGCGAATAAATATTGATAACTTGTTATACTAGGTGACTTACTTCTTCTATTTACCAGAGAGAGAGATAAACAAACGAGAGGTAGGCAGGCTCCTCACCCAGAGAGAGAGAGAGAGAGAGAGAGAGAGAGAGACAGACAGACAGACAGACTGGCTCCTCCCCTTGTGGGTGACGTCACTGCCACTGCAGCCTCTGATTGGTCATAATTTCCCCTATGATATATACTAGTCTCGACTTCGGAAATATGCATACGGGGCGATACCACTCTGCTTACGCAGAGTTGATTACAATCATCAGTACTACTCTCACCATCATCACTACTACTGTCACCATTGTCACTACCATCTTAATCACTACTATCATCATTGATACTACAACTATCAACCATCATTACTACTATCATCACCACCATCTTACAGTCATCATTACTACTGTCACCATCATCACTACTACTGCCATCATCACCATTACTATGATCATCATCACAACTATTGTCATCATCACTACAACTTTCACCATCATCACTACTACTCACCATCATCACAGAAAGCCACACAGGGAATAAGTACAGGGTGCAGGGTGGGTGGTGGGGGTCCTGAAGAGGGGGGGGGGGGGGATTTTTTTTTTTAGGACCTAAGATCATATATCTATTGTACACATTCAAAAAAAAAAAATTACCGTCGCATTCACGCACCGAAAGTTCTTGTGAAGTTTGGTGAAAATCCGTCAAACGGTCTAGGAGGAGTTCTCGGACGGACAGACAGACATTTCGGTTAGCATGTACCACTATACGGAGGGTGATACCACTCTGCTTACGCAGAGTTGATAAAGTAGGCCGTTTTGCCCAAAATAAAAAAGGCATACCCAACTCTGCGAAGGGTTACCATCATTACTAATATTACCACTATCATCACTACTACTATCATCATCACTACAATTATCACCATCATCACTACTATTACCATCATCACTAATATTACCACCATCATAACTACTACTATCATCACTACTACTACTCTCACCATCACCATCATCCCCACTGTTACTATCATCACTTTTAATGTCATCTAAACTAACTTAACCTAACTTAACTTAGCAAATGCGGGGCGACTTGTTTTCGGGTCATCATCTCCAGTAACCATCACCAACATCACCAATACTTTCAACATCATTACTACTACTATCCTGATCATCTACTACCATCATCACTGCTACTATCACCACCAACGATCACAACTAGTTTCACAATCACGACTGTTGGCTTGGGGGGGGTGAAACCATACTTTGGACCTAAAATTATAACTATTATACATTAAAAAAAAATAAAAAACGTTAATTACCGTCGCATTCACTCACCGAATGTTCGTTGGAAGTTTGTGTGAAAATCCGTTGAACGGTCTAGGATGAGTTGTCGGAAAGACAGACATACGTCTCACTATTATCACCACATCTGAGACGTGTATGATGTGTGTATGACACAGTGAATAGGTACAGGATGGGCGGTGGGGATCCTGGAAGGGGGGGGGGGGGCTGGTTGAGGGGGGGGGGGGGCTAGTTGAGGGGGGGGGGGGGCTAGTTGAGGGGTGGGGGCAAAACCATATTTTGGACCTAAGATCATAACTATTGCACAAATTCAAACAAAATATATAATTACCGTCGCATTCACGCACCGAAGGTTCGTGTGAAGTTTGGTGAAAATCCGTCAAACGGTCTAGGAGGAGTTCTCGGACAGATAGACGGACAGACGGACAGACAGACATTTCGGTCTGCATGTACCACTATACGGGGGGCGATACCACTCTGCTTACGCAGAGTTGATAAAGTAGGTGTGCAGTTTTCGCATTACCAAAAAAAAAAAAAAAAAATGCATACGCAACTCTGCGACCTAGAATTATTCTGCAAATAGCATTGAATCTCTTAGGTAAAATCGGTTCATATACAGTATATATATAGATATATAATATACTACATTTTTGTTTATGCTCACAGCCGGACTTGAACAGCCGACAGTCAGAACAACCCATACTTTAATCCACTATACCACAGCGTGATAGAGGATACTTGTGTATAGTGGATTAAAGTATGGACACTCGTCCTGACTGTTGGTGGTTCATGTCCGCCTGGAAGTATATATATATATATATATATATATATATATATATATATATATATATATATATATATAATTACATTTAAGATCACATTGAATCTTAACCATTGGAATATTTATCTATAATAAGGTCAGCGAAACACTATTTTGTAGCATTTTGAATATGGTGTAATTCAAATTTAAAATATAAATAAGAAATAGTGACCATAATCTGTGACCTTCAACATTCACCTTGACCTTTGAATAACAAAAACACAAAATTTGGACAATCGTTGCATTGACCAACCAAATTTGCCAGCAAAATTTGGTGACGATACGTAACCCGTTCAGTACAGTTCTGTCGGTTTCATTTCATACCCGGTACTGGATATTAAGAAGATTTGTTTTAGTTTATGAAGGGCCTCCACAAAATTAGCAGGCTTTCAACTATTCTAATTATCCATTTTTACTACCACAGATCCTTCATAAGCTCCACAAAATCGTCTAATTATAGCTAGACTACAATACAAATGACGTCACCGGTACACAAAGGGTTAAACAGTTTAGGAAGAGTTTAAAGACAATTATTAACTCTTCTTTTGTTCTTTGACATTGACCGTTAACCTTAAGTATTAGGATATATATATATATATATATGATTGAAATATATGTCGGTGGGTGGGTGTGGATGTCGGTGGGTGGGTGTGGATGTCGGTGGGCGGGTGTGGATGTCGGTGGGCGGGTGTGGATGTCTGTGGGCGGGTGTGGATGTCGGTGGGCGGGTGTGGATGTCGGTGGGTGGGTGTGGATGTCGGTGGGTGGGTGTGGATGTCGGTGGGTGGGTGTGGATGTCGGTAGGTGGGTTGGTGGGTGGGTGTGGATGTCGGTAGGTGGGTGGGTGGGTGTGGATGTCGGTAGGTGAGTGGGTGGGTGTGGATGTCGGTAGGTGGGTGGGTGTGGATGTCGGTGGGTGGGTGTGGATGTCGGTGGGTTGGTGGGTGTGGATGTCGGTGGGTGGGTGAGTGGGTGTGGATGTCGGTGGGTGGGTGAGTGGGTGTGGATGTCGATGAGTGGGTGTGGATGTTGGTGGGTGAGTGGGTGTGGATGTTGGTGGGTGAGTGGGTGTGGATGTTGGTGGGTGGGTGGGTGGGTGGGTGGGTGTGCGGGCGGGTGTGGATGTCGGTGGGTGGGCGGGTGTGGATGTCGGTGGGTGGGCGGGTGTGGATGTGGGTGGGTGGGCGGGTGTGGATGTCGGTAGGTGGGTGGGTGTGGATGTCGGTGGGTGGGCGGGTGTGGATGTCGGTGGGTGGGTGGGTGTGGATGGTGGTGGGTGGGGGGGTGGGTGGGTGTGGATGATGGTGGGTGGCTGTGGATGCCAGTGGATTGATGTGGATGAGCTTAGGTGGGTACGGATGGGTATGAATGTGGCAAATACAAAATCACAAAAAAACATAGAAAGGAAAATGAGTCCAATGCCAGAAAGAAAAAAAAAACATTTAACGCCAGAAATAAACTCCAGAACAACAACCTACCTTGCGGAAGTAAGGGAGGCAGCCAACTCGGAAGTCCAGTCAGCACAGGGCAATCTCACCGCCGCCATCACCACCTACGAAGAACGGAAGAGTCAAGCCTTAGTCCAGAACGGTCACTTCACTAGTTACTCTGCTACAGTCACGCACACGTACATGGAGAACACACGTAACCTAGTATCCGGATGACCCACACGCATGCTAGTATCCTGGTGAGGTTGCCAGCCATTAAACGCACACGCAAACAAATAAAGCACACAAATTCTAAGACACACGAGGCACGGCCCGGGGAAACATGCAAGTGAGAGGAGGTTAGGCAGGAGGCTGGAGCTTCCGGCCTGCCAACCATTCACGGAGGACGCAATGAAATACACACAATGAAATACACACACATTAGTCTTCACGTGAATTAATATTTTCCATCAGTTAAATATAAAACTAATATTACTCTTGTTTTTACTCTCATACGTGGGTACTAAATATGGAACAACGTAGAGGTTATGGTACAAATGACTACGGTAGGTAAAGTATAGGTAGGCATCATACGTTCAGTTGGTACCTGTGCTTGCCCGATCATGCGCACATCAACAACCCCACCATATGTTGCTACTTCATCTAATCTGGGACCGATTTAAATGGATACCGGGCATATAAACTAAACCTACGAACGCTAATTATCGTCTATAGCAAACTTTATACTACATTTAGGTTTTAAAAGAACGATTTCTCAAGGCTAAAAGGGTTAGTATTTAAACTGGCCATTCAATAGGGTAAGCACAGAGAGAATACCAAAAGTGAGATGAGACATACGGCTTATGCAGACTAGTGACCCTTTAGATATGTGTAAGAGACTGGCCATTCTTTTAAGGAGCTGTGTTCCGATTGGCTGGCGGATTTGGGATGTCATTTTGTGTCTTGGGAAGACTCGTCTTTTGTTTTAGACTCAATTTAGAGGTTGGCGTAGTCGGCACGAGACATTCTCGACATTTCACTTAATTAGTGCGAATAATTTGCTAGTAACTTCGAATTACTATTTAAATATTATAAGTTTAGTTAAGAGTACATAATTAATCGAAAATTCATATTTAATTATGTACACTAGTAACATGAAGAAATGGGACGAGATGATCCAATCGAGAACAAAATCCGTATAATGTTTGTCTCCCGTATTGTTTACTTGTTTGGTTTGTTTTATATCAGTATATGATATACATTTTAAGTAGAATAGAGCATGCTAGGTTACATAATAACATATCAGGCCTACAGTACTATGATAATATTAGGTGAAGCACCATACCTAAGGCTTTAATAGACTGCTAGGCTATGGTGTAATAATTGCCATAGAAGAGTTTGGGTCAGAATGTGATATTAGATTGTATATAAATTATTATTACGGTAACTTAATATATTTAGAATAAGAAATTAGTCATGTTTTGATTGCGAAATGTAGATATATTTATTCAGGTGGATAGACAAAGTTTGCCTAGAAAATGGAAGAATGTAGGCTATATCAAATTAGGGTAATGGTAAGATAGGTTAACCTCAAGATAGGTGATAAAGAAATGGTAGTTTTCAACTACATTAAATTACTTTAAATACATATTCAAAATTATTCAAGTAAGTAAACGAATATAAGCCTAGAAAGACATGGCATAAACTTTCTACAAACAAAACTAGGCTTCTGGTAGCCTACATCAAAATTATGATTAGGCCTACATTTGTATAATTATGTTGTGCACATATTGCGTTTTCATATAGGCTACATTAAAATTGAATATAAATATGGTGTGTATAATTATAAATACATACACAATCAGTATGTGTTTCTATGTGTTACAAAAAGGTTCCATGCAAAATTATAACAAGTAGGCCTATGCGAAGGAAATACTGTAAATGGAGGGGCTCTTGTATAGGCATTATCTCCAAATTGTCGGATCACCGACAAACCAAAAAACTATGACGAATCACCATATATAAACTATATATTAAATTGTAGGTTTTAGAATAGGTTAATAAAACAATACTAATTATAATATTATACTAATCAGACACGCCCTATGTCGTATATGCAGTAATTCACACACATAAAGAAGACACTCTTAGTAAGCAATTTTAACACAAATTAATTGATTTGGCGTACTTTGGTAAATCTATTAACGACCGAATATCCTTTTACAACACTCACAACCTATTTTGATACATACACGTGGAATGTTTAATCAGTATGATAGCGAAATATAATGAGTCATCATCGTCGCTTTTCTCCGTAGGACACAAAACGTCGGGGAGCCGAGTTGGCCAGCCTCTCCTCACTATAGGATCTCTAATGCAGACGGGACAAGGAATAGTATAATCATATACCGGTATACAAGAACATTTAAGTAAAATACGCTATGGGTATATACATTAACACATATATAGACTTACCTAAATTAATTATACCGAACGCGAGATTATAAACGTAAAATAGCAATACGCTACACTACGGATAAATACAATTACATGTATTGGCTCAAGTGAAAGATGGAGAAAGCGAAAATATATAGAAAATGTGGAGGAAAACGTTATTGACACTGCGACAAGGCATGCAAGCATTTACACATGAGCACAGTTACGTCATTTTAATTTTATCCCAGCTATATTTAGACAAATGCATGTAGCTTAGGAAGGATATATGGTAGCTATAAGGATTAATCATATGTATCTATTTCACTCCCAACACCAAACACTTCCCAATGAAATTAATGAAAGCATGTGGACCTATAGTCTGCAACCTGTTAATGTGTAGATGTCCTTCCTAAGCTGAACAAATTCGTCTACTAGCAGCCAGAATATAATAAAAACAATGTCACCGGTACCGTACTGCATGGATTAAAAGGACGCAACTGGTACTGAACGGATTAATGAGTGGTTATAGCCTATTAATAGCATTCGACTGTTAGCAGCATAGCAGTAGCTGTACTGTATCAATATAGATGTAGCATGCTAACCAAGAGTAGCGTTCTGCGGGTCCATAAACTAACAATAATCTCGAAAAACATATGATAAACTAGCTTAGGAAGGAACGTACGACTTCAATCATTCTAAGTTATAATGAAGCTGCCAAAACATGAACCTGGGACAACTAGTGTATAAAGATAGCTGTATTTAGCCTCTGTAGCAGGTTAATGTATAGTATAATTAAATTGGTTTTACCCACTTCAAATAACAAAAAGGTACTATAGGTAAGCTTTAAAAATTCGCCTTCAAAATAAATACAAACTATGAAAGCATTAAATTACGTCACCCATTCGTAGTAGGCTACTGTCCCAGGATCATGTATTGACAAGTACTGCATAATGGCGTGTGAGCAGAGCCAGACTCTAACCAAGAACCAAGGACTCTAGCACGTCGTATAGTTATACACGTGCCAGTCTCCTTGCTCGAACCTAGGTCACAGGAAAGGTAGATAATTTTCCACAGAACGTGAATTGTGTAGCCTACCAATGAGCCACTGAGGGACCCACATCGTACATATTACATAATGATAAATGCTTACAAATTTAAACTAGATTCCCGGATCCTCCTTTTGTAACCCAATTTCTATGGTGACGATGACAGCAGTACTGACCATCTCACTTACCCGTACTATTTTGTAAATATATGAATGGGGAAATAAATGATATAATTCACCATCATCTACATTATAATTAATGTATTTTTCATCATTGCTGCTTATCAAAACACATTAATACAGCTCTTAATATAGACAAGGTTAGTAGTTCGTATTTTGAGGTGGGATATGGCGTTCATTCTACCCATTTGTGTGATGTTCTGATTCGAGTGTGTGCGTGCGTGATCATTTCCTCTAATACCTGTCAAAGTGATCGTAATTACGCATCGTCCTGCCGCTGGGGCCTGTCCAAACTGTTATTCAACGTGTGTGAATGGACCAAACGAGTATTCGATGAAGACTTGAGGGTCGGAGAGAGGAAGATGTGGGAGGTTTGTACTTTCCCAGCACGGGGCAGAATGGTGAGTGTTGCCGACATAAAGCCATCTTGGGTATTCATTAATTGCAATTTTCTTATTTTGTTCGGCCTTTTGCTTCATACTTGACATGTGTATATAACTCTGATACTCCGCCAAGAAGATTTGGGTAAGTTTGGGCTAGCTTGGGTAAAATAGGATGCGATTATTGTTAGTAAAGGAGATTTGCCAAACTCCTCAGTTATTCCTCATTAAATATTTACCCACGGCTCTTACGAAGGTCAGGGCTTGACACATGAGGTGAATAATGGGGGAAATGCAGAACTATATGGGCACTGAATACGGGAAAGTGAAATGGTAATGCTGCATAACTAGGCTACTACTCCTGCTATTTTATGTTTAATTTACTTTATGTGTGTATGTTAATGCTTTGTAAGTGTGTATTTTCTATTTAGAAAGTGAGGAAAGCCCAATTTATTAGCATTTGTATTATTAATTGTAATTTCGATACCTCAACAATCTAGGGGAGAGTTTGGGAATGCGGGGTTTTGGGTAGGGTAAAAATAGGGGTATTATGGGAATAACTAAAAAGTTAATAAATACAATTGAAAAAAAAAAAAAATGTTGAAATCCGAGCCAAGTTTTGGCAAAAGTTGGCTCGGATTTGGCCAATTTTCAGAGTCCAAAAAGGGTAAAATTGGAAACAAAAATTGGCTCGTATTTCACCCTTTTTCAGCTGAAGAAAACCCAAAGTGTTGACCAAACTTGGCTGGTGTTTGTCGAATTTTCAGAGTCCAAAATCACAGTAACCTCATTTTGAAAGTTGGCTGGGGTTTTCTTGTTTTTCACTGTTGAAAAACTCAGTAAGAATGTGGTTAACATTAGCCTAACCTAACCTAGTATTATGGGTGGGGGCTGCCGCCCCCACAACCCCGCTAAATCCATGAAATCCGAGCCAAGTTGTGTTATTAACCTAACCAAATAACCTAACCTAACCTAACCTAACCTAGTATTATGGGGTTAACATTTGCCTAGCCTAGCCTAGCCTAGCCTAACCTAACCTAGTATTGTGGGTGGGGGCTGCCGCCCCCACACCCCGCTAAATCCATGAAATCCGAGCCAAGTTTTGTCATTAACCTAACCAAATAACCTAACCTAACCTAACCTAGTATTATGGGGTTAACATTAGCCTAGCCTAACCTAACCTAACCTAGCCTAGCCTAACCTAACCTAACCTAGCCTAACCTAACCTAGTATTATGGGTTTTGCCCTTTTTGGACTGAAAATTGGCCAAAACTTGGCTCGGATTTCAACATTTTGGGGTTTTTTCAATTGTATAAATTTTAGGCCTAATAGGCTATATTTTTAGAGTTATTCCTACAATACCCCTATTTTTACCCCACCCGAAACCCCGCATTCCCAAACTCTCCCCTAGATTGTTGAGGTATCGGAATTACAATGATTAATACAAATGCTAATAAATAGGTCTTTCCTTACTTTCTAAATAGAAAATACACACTTACAAAGCATTAACATACGTGAGTGTGGGGGTGGGGGCTGAGGATATGACCCTATAATTATAATGGGCGAAATTGGCCTTTTTGACATGGAAAAGACCCTGTAATGCAGGCCCTAGGGGTCTATTTACAGTTATATATTGAAGAAAGATAGCCATACTCGAGAAATACCGCCAAAAATACCCCTAAATGTGAGGAAAACTAACCTGGCATGAGGCCTTCCAGGAGGTTGTGTTTGAAACTGACGTCACACTTCACAGGCGAAGTGCATTGTGGGTACAAGTTAAAATGTATTGTTACAAATCGATATCCCAAAAACTATTTGTAGAGAAGTGAGAAAGTAATAAATTCAGACGGTATGTAAAACACTGGAAGAGACAATTGTAAAAGATAATAATAATTTGTTGGGAAAATATATCACTAGGTGAAGCTCCACTGACTGGCTAATGAACATCCGGGAACTTCTGGGAGGAGCCTAGCATGTAAACAAATTGTTATGGACTCGGTGAATTGGCTGGACAAAACTAGGGCCTAATCTGAAAATTTTATAGGGGGGTGACAATCAAATTGACAAAATAAGAAAAGTAGCACTTTCCGCGCATCTGTAGGGTCCCTTGAGTAAGGTAAGATCAACAACAAATAATTACCTGAGACAAGAATCCCGTAATCGAGGAGTAGTAGTGGTGCAGTTAACCCAGTGAAATTAGTAAGAACTAGGATAGAATAATCAAGTGCCATCGAGGAACATGTGACGCCAACTTGTCTGAGGCGACACTTCTCCCGCATTGGTCAGCTGGGATCATCTGTGCGCGCACAGGTACTATATGACAACCGCGGCTATTATCGTTTATGAATCGTGTATGTCCGCATTACATTTATCAACTCTGCGTAAGCAGAGTTTGGTATCTCCCCCCCCCCCCCCCCGTATAGTGGGTACCACACAAAAAAATGTCTGTCGTCGTTGTCGTTGTCGTTGTTGTCCGTATGTCTCGGAACTCCTCCTAGACCGTTGAACGGATTTTCACCAAATTTCACACGAACATTTGTTGCGTGAATGCGAACGTCAGTCAAAAAAGATTTTTTGAATTTATGCAATAGTTATGATTTTAGGTCCAAAATATGGTTTTACCAAGCCCCCTACCCCCTCCCGGAGGCGCCCCCCCTCCTCCCATACCCCCCCCTCCCCCAGCAATGATGGCATTCATAGTGTGTGAGCCCCTTCGTGGCTCATCATCTCGCTCCGTATTTGCTAGGTTAAGTTAGTTTAGTTGGCATTAGAAGTAAATCCCATAATAGTGGGATTGATGGTGATAGTAGTGATTATGGAGATAATAGTAGTGATGATGGTTGTAGTTGTATTGATGATGATGACAGTAGTTATGATGATGACAGTAGTAGATATGATGGTGACAGTAGTAGATATGATGGTGACAGTACTAGTAGTAGTGATGATGGTCATAATAGTAGTGATGATGGTGACCAGTAATGATGATAGTTGTAGTGATAATAATGACAGTAGTGATGATGGTAGTGATTATGGTGTGAGTATTAGTGATGGTGAGTAGTAGTTATGATGGTGAAAGTTGTAGTGATGATGACAATAGTTGTGATGATGAAGATCATAGTAATGGTAATGATGGCAGTAGTAGTGATGATGGTGACATTAGGATACATGATGGTAATACTTGTGACAGTAGTAATGATGATGGTTATAGTAGTAGTGATGATGTTAACAGTAGTAATGACGATTGTAAGATGGTGATTATAGAAGTATTGATGGTTGATAGTTATAGTATCAATGATGATAGTAGTTATTAAGATGGTAGTCACAATAGTTACAGTAGTAGTGATGATGGTGAGAGTAGTAGTGATGATCATAGTAATGGTGCTGATGACAGTAGTCGTGATGATTGTGGCAGTTGTAGTGATGATGGCAGCAGTAGTGATGTTTGTGATTAATGATGGTATTAGTAGTGATGATGGAAACCCATAGCAGAGTTGGGTATGCCGTTTTGATTTTGGGCAAAACGGCACATCTACTTTATATATATATATATATATTTATAATTGTTTCGTTCATTTAGATTTAATAGTACTGGTATCATTTGAATCTATCTTTAGTGTTTGGATATATCTTGTTGCATTATGTGTACCTATCTATATCAACTCTGCGTAAGCAGTTTGGTATCGCCCCCCCCCCGTGTAGTGGGTACCACACGAAAAAAATATCTGTCGTCGTCGTCGTCGTCCGTCTGTCTCGGAACTCCTCCTAGACCGTTGGACGGATTTTCACCAAATTTCACATGAACATTTGTTGCGTGAATGCAAACGTCAGTCAAAAAATATTTTTTTAATTTATGTAATAGTTATGATTTTAGGTCCAAAATATGGTTTTGCTCCCCCCCCCCCCCACCTCCCGGACCCCCCCCCCCCCCCCCCCCCCCCCCCCAGCAATTATGGCGTTCTTAGTGTGTGACTCACACACTAAGAACGCATTCGTTCTGGGAGCGAAAACATCTTGCTACGTATTTGCTAGGTTAAGTTAGTTTAGTTGACATTAGAAGTGATGGTAGTAATATTTGGATTTATGGTGATAGTAGTGATAATGGTGATAATTGTAGTGATGATGGTTGTAGTTGTATTGATGATGACAGTAGTGATGATGATGACAGTAGTAGATATGATTGTGACAGTAGTAGTAATGATGGTCATAATAGTAGTGATGATGGTGACAAGTAATGATGATAGTTGTAGTGATAATAATGACAGTAGTGATGATGGTAGTGATGATGGTGTGAGTATTAGTGATGATGGTGAGTAGTAGTGAGGATGGTGAAATTTGTGGTGATGGTGACAATAGTTATGGTGATGAAGATCATAGTAATGGTGATGATGGCAGTAGTAGTGATGATGGTGACAGTAGGATAAATGATGGTCATATTTGTGACAGTAGTAATGATGATGGTTATAGTAGTAGTGATGATGATTGTAAGATGGTGGTGATGATATTAGTAATGATGGTTGATAGTTGTAGTATCAATGATGATAGTAGTGATTAAGATGCTAGTGACAATGGACAGTGATGATGGTGAGAGTAGTAGTGATGATTATAATTGTAGTAGTGATGATGATCATAGTAATGGTGATGATGACAGTACTCGTGATAATTGTGGCAGTTGTAGTGATGATGGCAGTAGTAGTGATTATGTTGATTGTGATTGATGATGGTATTAGTAGTGATGATGGTAACCCATCGCAGAGTTGGGTATGCCGTTTTGATTTTGGGCAAAACGGCACGTCTACTTTATTTTTATTCTCATTTTTGTATAGCCTAACTCGGCTTTTTCCCACTAGGCTACGACATTCCTTTCGGTAATGGGCGTAACACTGGTACTTGATTATTAGCCTAGCCTTATTCCTCGGCTTATTATGTATGTCGGGGACCCAAGGTTGTCCACTTTCACATTGCTGCTGTATATATTGTACTATTGCAGCGTCGATCACCTAATGTTTCATAATTATACGCTCGTAAATTAGTGATGGTGATAAAGCTAAAGTGGGTTGAGGGGCATCAATCCCCAGTTTAGGTTAGGTTAATGTGTCAGGATAGTAAAATGAGACGGGTTTCCTGTATATTTTATTGTTCTTCTTTATAATAACCATACTAGGCTAATCAACTATGCGTAAGCAGAGTTTGGTATCGCCCCCCTTTATAGTGGGTACCACACAAAAAAAATGTCTGTCGTCGTCGTCGTTGTCCGTCTGTCTCGGAACTCCTCCTAGACCGTTGGACGGATTTTCACCAAATTTCACATGAACATTTGTTGCGTGAATGCGAACGTCAGTCAAAAAAGACTTTTTTGAATTTATGCAATAGTTATGATTTTAGGTCCAAAATATAGTTTTACCCCCCCCCCCCAGTCCCCCCTTCCCGGAACACCCCGTAGAAGGATGGTTCTGGTGTCATTGGAAAGCTCAATTATCGCCCTTTCAGGGATACATAATTGTATTACGCTCTGGCTCTTGTTTATGCATGAAAAAGAGCACGGAAATAAGCTCGTTTAGGGTAAAACTACCCGTTTGGCAGGTAGTAGAAGTTACCGACCTAGCCGCTCGTTGAGTTTAAGAGCGATAGTCCAGATATTGAGGCATTATTCTAGTAGCGATTTTCGGCATTTATTAACCTCTTTTGTACCGGCGACGTCTTTTTAATACACTTTTTAGCTATATTTATGCGAGTGTGTGCAGTTTAAGAAGGATATGTGGTATTAAAAAGGGGTAAGTGAGATAGTTCGAAACCTGTTAATTGCTGAGGGCCTTGTTAAACTGAATAAAATCGTCTAACAGTGGATCGAATAAAATGGAAATTACCTCACCGGTACAGAAGGGGTTAAGGGGAGGCAGACCGTTTGTTTGGTCTATTAATTCATGTATTCAATTATTTTTTTAGTTTCCTCCCTAGACCTCCATCAAACTTAGAAAAACACCCCCTAGACCCCTCCTTCAAGATAAATGTTTACATTCTTCGGTAGAAGAATGTTGCAGGTTCGCTATCGCTCGCCAGGAAATATTCGACACCAAAATGGCACGAAAGGTCTTAACCCCACTTTGGCGGCACCCGGCTATAGTCGGACAAGAGAACCCCAACCTAAAGAGCGGGGCCCGGCTATAGTCGCATGCAATTTTGAGCACGTAATGTGCTCTGAGAGAGAGCCGAGCGGTGGGAGGAGCGTAGGTCGGGCTCTGACCGTTCGCCACGGTCCACGCGGGCCTACTGACGTTTATTCAACACACATTCACCCTCCCTCCCTCACTACACAGGGTATTATGTCAAGAAATTACCGTATTTTAGGGGTTTTGCACTCGTCTTGCACGATCGATCGTTGCAAGAGAACGCGTGGTCGTAGGAGGATGGTTCTGGTGTCATTGGAAAGCTCAATTAACGCCTTTCAGAGATACATAATTGTATTACGCTCTGGCTCTTGTTTATGGATGAAAAAGAGCACGGAAACAAGGCCATTTAGGGTTAAAAAAAAAACGCTTGGCGGGTAGTAGAAATTCCTTACGGGCCGGCTCGTAAGGCGTTAAAATTGACAACGAAATGGGGCGAAAGTTGTTAAAATCGCCAAACTAATAGGACGAACGTCTTATAATCTCAAAACTAGTGGGGCTAAACATTAGGGAGAAGGGTGTCGCGAAAAGCGGTCTGCCTCCCCTTAAGTGTCTAGCGGACTTGATTTGATTACCCGTGGAGCTTCAACTTGTGGCTGGGGGGGGGGGGGGGGGGGCAGATCCGAGGGTTAACAGAGATCAACCAACTTACTTTTTTAAGGGGAGATGGGCCGGTTTTCTGGACCACATTCTCCCACGTGTTTAGCCGCATTACTTTTGAGATTTTATGACGTTCGGCTCATTAGTTTGACGATTTTAACACCTTTCGCCCCATTTCTTTGTCAATTTTAAGACCTTTCATACCATTTAGGTGCCAAATTTTTCCTGGCGAGCAATAGCGAGCCTGCAATTTTAGGAGGAATCGGCCTTCGGCCGGGACAAATTAATCTTCAAGGAGGGTCTAGGGGGTGTTTATTAAAGTTTGATGGAAGTCTAGCGAGGAAACTAAACATTATATGAATAACTGAATAAATAAACCAAAATAAAGCAGCCGCTATCCCCTTAAACCCTTGAGGATCTAAGACGCATATTTATACATTATATTTTGGTAATTATTAGCCGATATTAAGCAGTTAGGAAAGGTTCCATGTCAGTTGAACCAGTGCCACTTTAACCAGTGCTAACTCAACCAGTGGCCACTTCAACCAGTGACCATTTCAACCAGTGACCATTTTAACCAGTAACCTAACCTAACCTAACTAACCTAACCTAACCTAACCTAACTAACCTAACCTAACCTACTGGTTAAAATGGTCACTGGTTGAAATGGTCAATGGTTGAAGTGACCACTGGTTGAGTTAGCACTGGTTAAAGTGGCACTGGTTCAACTGACCTGTCACCGTTAGGAAAGATCTCTAGGTGTGAAAAGGGTAAAACTACATCAATTCACCCTCAGACCTCCACCATTCCTCTCAAAACTGAATACAATCGTCTACAGATAGCCAAAACCAAATTGTAAAACGAGGCATCGGATCCTGAGAAGGTTAATTTGGATAGGTGAATGTATTGAGTGATAAGCCTTTACAACGGCACCTCGTAGCTACTTTCTACTTTCTGAAGAGTGTAGAGAGGGGAGAAGGGGTGTTAGAGAGAGAGGAAACTGTTGGAGTGGCTTTGGTATGTGTGGATGCCATGGTGTTGTTGTTGCTGCAGTTATCAACTATTTATTATATTATTAACATTATTACAATTATTACATTTTTTATCATGTGTAATTTAGATTCAAAGACAGATCTTTATTATTATTGGTGTTATTATCATCTTTATTTATGTTTTGCGTAGTACAGCCGTGCAGGCCTTTGCAATGTAATAATATGCCGTCATTAACATGATTGGTGTTTAACTTAGTTTGGTTTTGCGTAATACTGCCATCCCAATATTGATTCAGTGTGTCCTCGTGGCACGTCGACAAGCTTCTGAGTAGTTACCGGTACTAAGATTTAATTAAACCTAGAAGTGATTAGTATTGATCATAATAACTGATGTTACTAATTATTACCGTATGCCTCTTACTCTTAGTGTTTTGAAATATATATCAATAAAGCCACCAAGTTACCTTATGGAGTCTGGTTCAGGAGTTCTTACCCGGATTTTATGTTAAACTTGATAGCGTAATGCATAACATTAGGTGCGCGGAATTTCGATGAGAGTATCCTAGGTTCGAGTCCTTGGAGTGCCACATGTATTTGTTGATATAATTAATTGAGTTTAGAGGTGAAGTTGGTTGGTGGAAAAAAAAAATAATAATAGCCTATGTTGCAAGACACTGAGTGATGTAGACGACTTGTAACGCTAATGTTAACTTTCCGTCACTGGTAGCTGACTCCTTGAATATATTTGGCACATACTCTACATTTATTGCGCCCCAGCTTATTAGATATGTTTCACAAGCTCTTATACAATGTAGTATACACACCATACTGAAACAATTATTACTATACTCTCCGATAGTGCATGGGAAAATTCGACATTAGATAAGGTCTTGGGAGTATCTGGGCACTGGCGGCTCCCGAAATCTTTTAATTCAAAATGTATGTCGCGTTTGATATAAGATTATCACAGTAATCATTTAATATAAGGAAGATATTTGTTTCAACGTGTTGTGTATGTATGTATAGCCTGTATTATAAACCTACGGCTAAACAACATTGAATAATATAATTAAGGCACACCAAGTAGGCTACATATTACTCTTAAGTGTATTATTTATTTTTATGCAAACAAAAGCATTTTGCGCTAGTACCGTAGATAAGGAATTATCTAAACAGCTGATAAAGTGAATCTGAAGACACATAATATAGCCTAGGCACGCTTTGCTTTCCCCGAGCTGCTATGAATGTACACTTGGATGCCATAGTCTCTAGCCCACTCATAGATATTCGTGGGCTTCATCTATTTCTGACTATGGAAGTATATCTCTGGAAACTAATTAATGAATAAAATGTTCTATAAATCAACTACAAAGCTATATATACCATTAATTAAAAAGCTAGATATATCCAAAAATCAATGCAGATCATTATAATTGCATAAAGAAAACCATAGGAGGTCCAGGAATTCTTAGAGTGGGCTAGAGACTATGGCATCCGAGTGTACCATACTCGGAATTAACACAAGTATCAATCAAACCTGTTTAATATCGTGCGAATAGTTAGCTGCAGATCAAAGGAAAATAAGAACGGCGATCTCACTAATGTGAAACAATATATTATGGTCAAAACTCCAGGCATCATAATAGGAAGTAATATTGTTTTGTAGTTTAACCATCGTTTTTTGTTTTTTTGTATAGTAATTTGTTCTTATTACTGCGATCACTGTACCGGTATATATTTTGATCAGATTGCACCTAGCCATTAGCACCAAAATTAAGACGTATGATATACCATACCCTGCTCCAAATTGGTAGGCCAGATATCTCGTGTAGGCCTAACTTAGCAAGGGGTCTGTCAATTTGCACACCTTTTCCCTGACTGACCCTTCCCAACTGGTAGAATATAAGCTCGATTACTTTAGTTGTTTGTGAGTTATGAAGGCTAATGTTCAAGAGTTTTGGCCTACTTACTTTGAACAGGGTATATTACTAACTGGTACCGTACTTTCATGGCAGCTCAGGGAAGGCATGCAGTAGGGTTTTCCACTTCTCTTAACCCTGGACAATATATGTGTTTATAATATAATAATTGTTGTTAGGTTTTTGTCCATGCATTTAGTTAATGTTTGTGTTGTCAAATTGTTTTATAATAGATAGGCTATTTCCAAACCAAGGTGTGTCATCTAGCGTTCCTACAGTTTTTGTTTTCCGCAATTCCGCGTCGGAGGTATAGCGTATAGCTTGCACGGTATTAATTGTAATTATTCTAACAATTTGAGGATTATTTGCTTATGTTAATGTTAGATTACCTTCAAGTTGACATCATCACTGTTAAAGGTATTCCAACATTGTTGACTTTTGTCCATAATGATACAAAACGTTTCCTAAAATGTTGCCGTCTACTTGAACAAATTTAACGCTAACGCTAAACTTAGCCACACCCTACTCTGCTATTACGGTACATCGGAAATCATAAATATGACATTTTACACATATTGTTATAATAGTTGAAATGTTCATAACTAGGAGCCTAAATGGTGTAATTATTATGTTACCTCCACCAACCGTCTTAACTCCTAAACTCAATTAATGAAATCAACACATACATGTGCCAGTCCAGGGATTCGAACCTAGGATGCTCACACCGAAATTCAGTGCATTTATCCATTGCGCTACGAAGACAGTTAATGGTGGACAAGCCTACGATTTATTATACGGTACAGTTTGAATTTGAAGTCAATTGCCGGTATAGGCCTAAGTAGTTTTAACAAGACAGCATTATAGTAAACTTCAGTGATTCCCGACGACTTTAACATTTTACCTAAGCATTGTAATATTCAACGTTTTACTCTCCACTAGAATTATATAAACACAAATAAATTAACGTTAGCATATAATTGTAAATAGTCGCATCCCAGGTGACATGTGGCTAGGGGTTTTGAGCACGAATTATATATACCTGTAACAAAAAGCTTTCGCAACCTACCGTAGCCTATTCACTCTATACCGATATCCTTTGTTAGCATAGAGGATGATTTTTTATTCAACCTAATTATCCGTTCACCTTTTTTATATAATCTCCCTTTCAACTGTTCACCAGATCCGTCGGTATTGTGCGGGACTTTTTCTGTAGTATTATCCTTGCCTCCTTTAATTTAACCCCTTGAGGATTATGGCGTGTTCGGACAGCTTATTCTGGCTATCATTAGACACATTGTATACAGCTTAGGAAGGATATGTGGGAAATCAAATGATAAAAACTATCTACCGGTATATTAATCTATTTATATTCATTTCACTCAAACACCAAACACCACCCGATGAAATTAATGAAAGCATGTGATCTCTCCGGGATTCTGATTTCCATATAGCCTTCCCTTCTTAATCTGAATAGAATCGTCTAACAATAGCCATAAAACAGAGAAGAAATGAGTAGTCGTATCTTGAAAGGGTAAATCATCCACAAAAAGTGAACTGCTCTCGTCAACGTATAACCCAGCCTATAATTTAGTTCCGCCAAATGTCCTCTGTTCACGTTTAACCCTTTTACAACCGGGGGTGTCTGTTGTTTCGGCTATATTTAGACGATTTGATTAAATGAGATAGTGTGTTGCCTTTTAATAGTTACGGTAGACGTCCTTCCTAAGCTAAATAAAGTCGTCTAATCATTGCAAATAATAGCCAGTATATACTGTACACTGTACAATCAAAATGCGTCTTGAAAGGTTTAGCAAATTAAAGGCAACCCGAGAGTAAACATAAACCCATCCAAGCTTCGGAAATATGCTGTCAGACCCAGAATACACCCATTGTCACGCTCTTGTCATATTCTTGTCACTGTCATGTCATACCCGTCAGTGATTATCAGGAGTACGAAAAGAGAGGGGAGAAAGGAGAAGAGAGGAAGGTAGTGAAGGAGGTGAGAGGGATTGGGAGGAGGAGGGGAAGGGAGAGAGAAAAGAGAAAAAGGGGGAAAGAGTTGGAGGGAGAGGGAGAGAGAGAAGGAGGAAGGAGTGTTGAAACAATTGTTGGAAGGAAGGTAGGTGGGTAGAAAAGAGAATTCCCAATGGTAAGTTAAGGCCGCGTCATACAGAGGCCGAACGTACTAGGACAAAGTCCCGAATAGGATGACTTGGCACATTTTTACCGAATTATGCCGAGACCCTCTCGATTGGTGAGGCCTACGAACATGGCCCGAACGAGTTAAGAATAATATACGATAGTCAAGAACGCCCTACGACAAACTCCCGAACAACTAACGAACAAGAACCAAACATAAACTCGTTATGCAAAGAATGAGTTACGAACATACCCGAATCATCAGACACAGTTCCGAATGACATTGGAATGATTTACGATAATGAACCGAACTTGACCGAACTAAAACCGATGAGATGCCGACAAACAACCGATAGAGAAGAACAACATTAGAACAACATCAGACTGCTTTACGAACATTCGTACTGTAGCAAGAACATTTGTACCTGCCCTATATAAAAGAAATGGGTTGGCTCACACCCCACCAGTCTCAACCCAGCGATCGACACAGCAACATGGCAGCACCCCCTGATGACCTGTGCGATGATTTGGAGAGGGCCACACACTACCAGGAGCTTGTCGTTGCCACCCTCAATCATCAGCTGATGTGCCACAC
Source organism: Paralithodes platypus (assembly GCA_032716605.1). Classification (NCBI taxonomy): domain Eukaryota; kingdom Metazoa; phylum Arthropoda; class Malacostraca; order Decapoda; family Lithodidae; genus Paralithodes; species Paralithodes platypus. The sequence continues at coordinate 14,335,408 of CM064581.1, read as the reverse complement.
CCTCCTGAAATTAAAGCGGGCCCGCCGTGTACGTGCCAGGAGACCACGAAGCTGCAGCGTCAAGCCATTGTATAGACAGAGATTATCCTACGGACACTACCACCAATTGATGAAGACGCTAATGGCAATCGACAAGCCCACCTACAAGTACTATCTCCGTATGGACGAGGAGCTCTACAATGAAATCGTAAGCCGTGTGACACCCCGGATCAAGAAGGAGGAAACCAATTGGAAGAAGCCCCTGGAGCCTGGTTTGCGAGTTGCCATGACTCTACGTTTCTTGGCAACGGGCGAGGCATACAAGAGTATGGCACTCAATTTTCTTGTTGGTGCCAACACAATTTCCCTGGTGGTACGTGAGACGTGCGAGGCCATAATTCAAGAGTACATGGAGGAGGTAATTGTCTGCCCATCAACACCGGAAGGCTGGAAGGAGGTTGCCAAGGGGTTCAATGACAGGTGGAACTTCCGGCACACCGTGGGAGCAATCGACGGAAAGCACATTGCCATACAGCCTCCTGCAAACACTGGGTCCATTTACTTCAACTACAAGCACTACAACTCCATTGTAGACACGCTTCCTTTTATCGGCTGGGCGCTGTTTTCGAGGTGTTGCAGAAGCCGGTGTGTCTTGGGAGTCCTGTGGGTGGGTCGTCGAGCCGGTTGATGTCATTTGCGGGGTAGACATCTGCGTCTGGTCCTCATCATTGTCCGACTCGTGCATCGGGCTGTCACCTAATTCCGGGAAATTCTTTGGAAAGAAGCGGCGTTTTATGGGTAGGGTGGTGACATCTTCTTCTGCATTGCTGCTGACGGAGACGTCTTCATCGGAGATGTGTTGGGCAGCCTCATACTGTGTGTTGTGTTCTGTCTCCTCCTCCGAGGCTGATGACATAACATTCACGGAATCCTGGGTGAGGAACAGGTCGACGGACGCGTTGTCAGGGGCTGTAGTAGGAGCTGGGGTCTTGGCAGCCTTCTTCCCTTTAAAATTGAGTTTTGATCCCTTGGGCATGGTGAAGGTGTGTAGAGTAGAGTCGTTGTGGGTGGCTGGATAGAGTGGTGAATCACTGACTACTGTGAGTGATGCATCTCCCGGCAGCTATATATAGGGGTCCGTGCGGGCGGCTGCCAACGTACGATCAGTCGGGTTCACTCAGGGTGTCGTGTGCACTTTGCGCTTGCCCCGGTCCCGCGCTCCAGTGATTCAGGTGTGCCGTGTGCAAATTGTGAAAGGTGTGCGTACCCACGCGGACCCACGTGGGACCGAAACTAGCATTCCGACACGTAGGCAGTTAATCGGGGAAAGTTCCGTTGTTACTCGTAGCTAATTCTATTAGTTCGTAATCAAATCTGAATTAATTCTTAATTAAACAAGATTAATCGAGCATTCATCGTAAATTAATCGTATATTTGTCGTATATTTGTCTTAATTTGATCGTAACTTGTTCTGATATTTCGTAACTCGTACGGGGTTTAGTCGGGAATACGAGGGATTTATCGTAATTTTATCGATGTTTTGTCGGGAATTGTTAGGGATTTGTTCGGGTAGTTCATAACAGATTCGGCAATTGAAAAAAGTACCGAACAAGTCCCGAAACATAAGACCAAACTACGAATTAATCAGAACAACTCCCGAACGAGTTACGAATAACTCAAGACCAACATCCGACCATTTTGTAACGTTTTTTTTACCTGAATGTTCGTAGAAATTTAGTGTAGCCACTAAATTTTTCCCGACTCCAGAATGTCGGCAACATACATGAACAACATCAGACCAACATCAGACCAACCCACGAATATTGAATATTACGGAACGTATGCCGAATTATGCAGAATCTACCCGACTGGCCTGAAATTTGAATTTTTTTTGCAAGTCATCCTATTCGGGACTTTGTCCTAGTACCTTCGGCCTCTGTATGATGCGGCCTTTATGGTTCATGAACAGGGGGATTTAGTGGGGTCAGTTGAGAGAGAGAGAGAGAGAGTTTGAGAGTGAGTGAGTGAGAGAGATCACACAGATGTGATAATGGTGAGACGTCTGTCTGTCTTTTTTAAAACTCCTAGACCGTTCGACGGATTTTCACACACACTTCTAATTGTAGTGATAATGGTGATAATAGTAGTGATGATGACAGCAGTGATGATGATGGTAATGAGTACGATAACAATTGTAGATATCATGGTGACTACTAGTAGTAGTACAAAGGAGTACAAAGGAAAGGAGTACAAAGGAAATAAAGCAACAACAGATATAGTGACCCTTCTAGGTTGCTTGTCCTCCAAAACACTGAGGATCAAGTGTCCAAACAGTGGTTTAGAGTGGGTAAGGGAACATTGGAAAGGGAATTACTGCCCTGGAACTAATGTCTGTGGCAGGATTAGGAAGTTAGTAGGGGACAGATGGGTTAGTAACTGAGGGGAGGATAAAATAAAGTTATTCATTTACAAACGCAGTCAGTCGCGGGTTTGATGCGAGATATTTGTCTACGCGGAGTTTAAATGAATCAACGGTGATGCAGTCTATAACGTTTCGGGTAAGCCCATTCCACAAGTTGACAACTCGATTGAAGAAGAAATTCTTAGATTCGTGTGAGTTAAAAGATTTACCAATAATTTTGCAACCGTTTCCCCGCGTGTAATTCGATTGGTCGATAGTGAAGTACTTACTACAGTTCATATTGTCGATGCCTTTGATGATTTTGAACACTTGAATTAAGTCACCTCTTAATCTGCGCTGGGTTAAAGGAAATAGATTTAATTCTCTAAGATGCTCTTCGTATGGTTTGTTCTTTAGGCTAGGTATCATTTTGGTAACTCTACGTTGAACTCGTTCTAGCTTGTTTATATCTTTTTGGTAATAAGGGCACCAGGATTGAACGCAGTATTCCAGAAGAGGGCGGACTAAGGAATTGTAAAAGGTTAGGATAACTTCTTTGGATTTATGCTCAAATGACCTGCCTATAAAGCCAATTATTTTGTTTGCCTTCTTAACAACTTCTGAACATTGTTGACTCGGTTTTAGGTTACTCGATATTGTTACTCCCAGATCGGTTTCTCTGTTTACATTCTTAAGCTGAGTGCCATTCATCGAATAGTTTGCTTTCTCATTTAGGTATCCGATATGTAGTACTTTACATTTATCCGCATTGAAACTCATTTGCCAAATTTGGGCCCAACATGACAATTTATCTAGATTGTGTTGCATATCGTCAACTTGTTCTTTTGAGAGTACGCTATTTGCAATTTTTGTATCGTCAGCAAATTTTGAGATTGTACAGGTGAGACCCTCATCTATGTCGTTGATGTAAATTAGAAAGATAATTGGTCCTAGTACCGATCCCTGGGGTACCCCGCTAGTTACATTGGTCCATTTAGATGCCTTACCGTTTATGACTACTCTTTGCTTTCTGTCGCTGAGCCAATTTTCTATCCATTTCAACACACCGTCTTGTATTCCATGCGCTTTTAGTTTTAGCAGTAAACATTTGTGGGGAACTTTGTCAAAGGCCTTTTGAAAATCAAGGTATATAATATCTACAGCTTTACTCTCATCGTAGAGGTTGAGGATATCGTGGAAGAAGTCTAAGAGGTTTGTTAAACAGGAACGTTTTTTACGAAAGCCGTGTTGAGTATCTTTAAGTATGTTATTTTCCTCTAAGTGATTTACGAGTCTGTCTCGTATGACCGTTTCTAGCATTTTACATACAACTGAGGTTAAGCTAATTGGACGATAGTTACTGGGTAGGGATTTGCTGCCTTTTTTGAATATCGGTGTTACGTTGGCTAGCTTCCACTGATCAGGCATAGTTCCAGACTGCAAGGATTTATTGAATAGTAATGTCAGTGGTTTGGAGAGCTCATCCTTAGCTTCCTTTAGAACTCTAGGCGATATTGTATCAGGTCCAGGCGTTTTATTTACCTTGAGTTTATCTAAACAATTCAATACTTCTCTCTCCGTAACGGTGATATTGCTTAAAACATCTGAATTATCAATCTGAATCGGCGATGGTGTAGGGATATCACTGAGGTCTTCTGTTGTAAAAACTGATGCAAAAAAGGTATTCAGGGCATTACTCATTTGTACTTCGTCTTTGGTGTATTCTCCATTTTCATCGACTAACGGTCCAACAGTTGAAGTAACTACTTTTTTCTTTCTGATATAACTATAGAATTCTTTCGGGTTTGTTTTACTTTGATTCGCAATATGTAACTCTAAGGTCTTTTTACTTTGCTTAATTAACTTTTTGGCTTTGCGTCGTAGCTCTACAAATTTCACCCGTTCTTCGTCATTTTGTGAGGATTTTAATCTATCATTAGCAAATTATTTAGCAAGCAGGCAGTTTGAAATATCTTTATTCCACCATTTGGGCTTATTATTATGGCCTGGACGCCGTATTTTCGATGGTATGCAGTCTTGCACTGCTTTTAGGTAAGTGGTTTCGAATAACTTCCAAGATGTATTTATGTCGTTAATGTTAATTAAAAAGCTCCAGTCAGTTTCTTTAAACATAGCTCTAAGTTTATGGAAGTTTGCTGTCTTGAAATTAGGGACTTTTTCGATGCTACTATTTGGTTCGTTACTAGTAAACTTTAACCCTTAATTAGCGGCGAGCAACATAAGTCGAGTTAAATAAAGCTGGACTATGTGGCGGCGCTCGACATAGGTCGAGTGGCAATTTCAGCACGTAATGTGGCTGAGAGAGAGAGACAAGTGGTGGCAGGAGACTAGCGAGCGTATGACTGCTCCAGACCACCGCGGCGAACCTACTGACACAAATCTCAGCTCCCTCCTCCCTCTCTCACTCGCTACATACTCAATTATGTACCGAAACTACCGAATTACCTGCTTTTTGCACTCGCGTTGCACGGTTATTGCAAGAAAACTATCCATCATACAAGGATCGTTATGGTGTCATTCGAAAGCTCTGTTTATGCCCTTTCAGGGATAGGTACTTGTTTTACGTTCTGGGTCTTATTTAGGCATGAAAATGATCACGTAAACAGCCCTATTTTGGCTAAAAACACCCCGCTGTGCGGTACATATAAATAAACCGCATAGGCCGCTCGTAAGGTGTTAAAGTGAAAGTTATCGTACGATGGTCGCTGTTACTGAATTCATAACCAACATTCAAATTCTCTATTAATTCTTCTTTTGTTGCAAGTACAATGTCAAGAACGTTATTACCACGGGTTGGCGTTCGAACAAATTGATAAAGCGAACTCTCTTGCAAGTTCGTATACAAGTCATGTCCGGAGTGTGAAGTAAGAGTATCGCCCAACTTGGTCACAGGTAAATTAAAGTCGCCAAAAATTACGGTATCTTGTGAGTTACTTACATCTGCAATTTGTTCGTAAATTTCTCGGTCAGTTTGCACTGATTGAGCTGGAGGTCTGTATATCAATGCAAGTATTATTTTGGTACCTTTATTATTCTTTATTAGCACAAAAGATGCGTCGACGTTCACAATTTGAGGTTTTGACAAGAGGGTTGGGTTAAGACTTTCTTTGATATAAAGTAAAACGCTACCTCCATTTCGATTTATTCGGCTTTTCTCAAACATTACATAACCGGGAAGTGAATACTCTGCTAAAAAGTCTCTATCTTCTGTATTGAGCCAAGATTCTGTTATGCCAATCACATCATAATTTTCTGTAAACACTAGCTCCTCTAAATCTGAAAAATTATTGCGTATGCTACGAGCGTTTGCATAGAAAACCTTTAAATTTGTTATTTTAGAACTCACGGAACGCTCTTTAATAATATTTTTGGTTCTTGTCGGATCTACATTTATGTTCATGGCTGTCCTCGGTCCTCGCTGTCTTCGGTCCTTATCGCTGGTTGTCCTCGGTTGCCTCTGTTTTTTTCTTGGCGTTGGATGATTTATGTCACTGCTGCTTCTTCTCGGATGGCGTTTTTTGATCCATGGTTGCGGACTGCTTTGTGTAGGAGACGACCCATGCGTGCTGAACCCACAGGGTTTAGATGAGTGCCATCCTTGCGGAACAGAGTAGGCTGGTTGTAGAAGTTGTCCCAGAGGTTGATGAATTCAACTTCTTCCCTCAGACGCAAATATTTTAGTCGGCTATTTGTGCTGAAGGCCTTGTCGTAGAATTTGTCAGGTGCGTCGATCTTGGGGAGAATGCCTGAGATGATGATATTCCTTGACTTGTTTTTGTAGTGCTGGATCATCTTGCGATATTTCTCCATCAACTCTTCAGATCTGGTGCGCATGACGTCATTTGAACCAGCATGGATGACAAAAAGGGTATTTTCATTTGCATCATTTGTGGTATCTTCGAAGGCTTCCACAATGTCGTCCAGTCCAGCTCCTGGGATGCAAAATCTTTTTCGTTGATTTGGGACTCTGTCGCAGAACTCTTCGACCTGTCCTCGTAGGATGGAATCCCCAACGAGCCTGGTCTCCTCTGGTTCGTCTTCCATCTCTACCAATATCTCAAATCTGTTTGACATTGTGACTGGTAGATGAGACCTTTTCTGCGTTGGCCGTGCACCGTTCCTCACTGGTGTAAATCCGGAAACCTGTGGTGGCGGGACTCTACGTACAGGTCGGGGAGAGGAGTGGTTAGAACGGGGGCGAGGGGTTGGTACTGTTCGTGCTAGCAGGCTTCTTGCACGAGGAGTGGGGGAGAGACTAAGGTGATGATGGTCATAATAGTATTGATGATGGTGACAAGCAATGATGATAGTTGTAGTGATAATGATGACAGTAGTGATGATGGTGACATTATAAGTGATGGTATTAATAGTGGGTATGATGGTAATTGTAGTGATAATGGTGATAATAGTGGTGATGATGGTAATTTTAGTGATAATGGTGATAATAGCAGTGATGATGGTTGTAGTTGTAGTGGTGATGACAGCAGTTATAATGTTGACAGTTGTATATATAATGATGACTACTAGTAGTAGTGATGATGGTAACAAGCAATGATAGTTGTAGTGATAATGATGACAGTATTAGTGATGATGGTGAGTAGTATTGACAATGGTGAAAGTTTAGTTATTATGACAGTAGTAGTGATGATGAGAGTAGTAGTGATGATGGTAAGAGTAGTAGTGATGACTATAATAGTAGTAGTGTTGATTATAGTAATGGTGATAGTGACTAGTAGTGATAATGGTGACCCATCGCAGAGTTGAGTATGCCGTTTTGATTTGATTTTGTTACCACGTTTACTAAAACAGCTTCTAAGAAGTTAGGTGTTCTCATGTATCGAGTATTGTTCTCTTCGCCTCATCAACTCGCTTCCTCTTATCAACTCTGTGTAAGCAGAGTGGTATCGCCCCCCGTATAGTGGTACATGCTAACCGAAATGTCTGTCTGTCTATCTTTCTCTCCGAGGACTCCTCCTAGAGTCCTAGACCATTTGACGGATTTTCACCAAACTTCACACGAACCTTCGGTGCGTGAATTCGACGGTAATTATTATTTTTGTTTAAATTTGTGCAATAGTTATGATCTTAGGTCCTAAAAATGGTTTCCCCCCCACCCCCCCGCCCCTTTCAGTACCCCCACCCCCCACCCTGTACCTATTCCCTGTGTGTGTGTGTGCTCCATAGGGACAAACACACATACAACTCTGAGTAAGCAGAGTTTGGTATCGCCCCCTGTATAGTGGGTACCACTGGAAAAAAATGTCTGTCGTAGTCGTCGTCGTCGTCCGTCTGTCCCGAAACTCCTAGACTGTTGGACGTTTTTTTACCAAATTTCACACAAACATTTGTTGGGTGAATGAGAAAGTCAGTCAATCAAGATTTGTTGAATTTGTGCAATAGTTATGATTTTAGATCCAAAATATGGTTTTACTCCCCCCCCCCCAGGCCCCCCCGCCCCCCTCCTCTGCTATGATGGCGTTCTGTGTGTGTGCGCCCTGTAGGGGCTCACACACAGAACGCCTTCATTCTGGGGGCGGAAACATCTCGCCCGCATTTGTTAGGTTAAGTTAGTTTGGTTGACATTAGAAGTTATGGTAGTAATAGTGGGGATGATGGTAATTGTAGTGATAATGGTGATAATATTGGTGATGATGGTAATTATTGTAGTGATAATGGTGATAATAGTAGTGATGATGGTTGTAGTTGTAGTGATGATGACAGCAGTGATGATGATGGTAGAGATGATGATGACAGTAATAGATATGATGGTGACAGTACTGGTAGTAGTGATGATGGTCATGATAGTAGTGATGATGGTGACAAGTAATGATGATAGTTGTAGTGATAATGATGACATTAGTGATGATGGTAGTGACGATGGTGACAGTAGTAGTCATGATGGTGAGTAGTAGTGATGATGGTGAAAGTTGTAGTGATGATGACAGTAGTAGTGATGGTACTAAGGAGTACAAAGGAAATCAAGCAACAACAGGTCTAGTGACCCTTCTAGGTTGCTTGTCCTCCAAAACACTGAGGATCAAGTGTCCAAACAGTGGTTTAGAGTGGGTAAGGGAACATTGGAAAGGGAACTACTGCCCTGCCACTAACGTGGCAGGACTAGGAAGTTAGTAGGGGACATATGGGTTAGTAACTGAGGAGAGGATAAAGTTATTCATTTACAAACGCAGTCAGTCGCGGGTTTGATGCGAGATATTTGTCTAGGCGGAATTTAAATGAATCAACGGTGCTGCAGTCTATAACGTCTCGGGGAAGCCCATTCCACAAGTTGACAACTCGATTGAAGAAGAAATTCTTAGATTCGTGCGAGTTAAAAGATTTACCAATAATTTTGCAACCGTTTCCCCGCGTGTAATTAGATTGGTCGATAGTGAAGTACTTACTACAGTTCATATTGTCGATGCCTTTGATGATTTTGAACACTTGAATTAAGTCGCCTCTTAAAAAAGGCGAGAGTAGGCGAGAGTGGTGAGAGTAGTAGTGATGATGGTAAGAGTAGTGATGACTATAATAGTAGTAGTGTTGATGATAGTAATGGTGATAGTGACTAGTAGTGATGATGGTGACCAATCGCAGAGTTGGGTATGCCGTTTTGATTTTGGGCGAAACGGCACGGTGTATTCCTATTTTTTTGTTTTCCTCTATTTTATTATTAATATTTTTTTTTCTTGGGGGTGGCCGACTCAAGACAGAGGAAGAACAGGAAAACACAAAACACAAGACAAAACAGCGAACAAGTATATGTAGGTTAAATTAAGTATGAGCTCTTGATTAACTCCTACTGTACCGGCAATGTCTTTCTTATTATATTCTGGCTATTATTAGACGATTTTATTAAGTTTATAAAGTACCTCTAGCAATTAACAGGCTTCAAACTATCTCACTTAACCCTTCTGACTACCACAGATCCAACTTAAACTGCATAAAATCGTCTAAATATAGCTAGAATAAAGTTAAAAAGACGTCGCTGGTACAGAATGGGATAATTGTTAAGCAAAATTAATTATAGTATATTATTATACTTTACAAATATGTGTGTTAGTTATAGCCTATATACTATAGGGTTAACCAGTTCAGTACCGGTGACATCCTTTTAATTATATTCTGGCAATGATTAGATGATTTTATTCAGCTTAGGAAGGATCTCTAGCAATAATAAGGCTTCAAACAATCTCAACCAACCCTTTTAACTACCGGTACCACAAATACTTCTTAAGCTGCATAATATCGTCTAAATATAGCTAGAATAAATTTTAACAAGACGTCGCTGGTACTCAAAGGGTAAATATATAATATAATCCACTGGATATTGGGTAAGTATTACCATTTGTAAGCCGTGGATCAGCTTCAATCACTGATTGAAACTGCTTCGAAACATTAGGCTTGAACTTCAATCCGTTTTCTCTCACTTTTTACTATCAAAGAGAACGTGGAGTTATAAAAACGGCATCAATAACTTTAGTATTTTGTCTTATACAGGTACAGTCACGAGCATAAATACTGGGACACCAACCAGATGATATTCGCCCCTTCGTCTCCAAAGGTATTGCGAAACTTTGTATTCAAACTCACAATTATTTCTATATATCATTCTAGCTACCGCCAAACGATTTTATTCAGCTTAGTATAACCCTCTCGTGAGTATAAACCTCTCGTGATGAATGAGTTGGCGTTATCTGGTTGATGTCGCAGTATTTATGCTCGTGACTGTACAATCGTGATCAAGACATTCTAGACATTTTTTTTAGAGACACAGTAAGGACCAACGGTCGAACTATTTTGGAAAACTGCTTGAAACATTTAGATCACATTTACTTCGATTTGTTAGTTAATGTTGTACTGGCCACTATTATTACACGATTGCATTCAGCTTAGGAAGGACGTTATACATTAAAAGGCTGCAGAATATCTCCATTGATCCCTTTAGCTATCATATATCCATCCAAAGATTCATTAAATCGTCTAAATATAGCTAGAATATAATAAATAATACGTCGCCGGTACAGAAGGGGTTAAACTCGTAACCCTTGGTAATCAATAAGAACATAGACAAGGGGTAGGCTTTGTGAATAATCTAGGTTCATCCTAACATAATAAAGTAGACGTGCCGTTTCGCCCAAAATCAAAACGGCGTACCCAACTCTGCGATGGGTTACCATCATCACTAATATTACCCCCATCATCACTACTACTATCATCACTACAATTATCACCATCATCACTACTATTACCATCATCACTAATATTACCACCATCATCACTAGTACTACTCTCACCATCACCATCACCATCATCCCCACTGTTACTACCATCACTTTTAATGTCATCTTAACTAACTAAACCTAACTTAACTTAGCAAATGCGGGGCGACTTGTTTTCGGGTCGTCATCTCCACTCCAGTAACCATCACCAACATCACTATTACTATCCTCATCATCTACTACCATCATCACTGCTACTATCACCACCAACTATCACAACTAGTTTCACAATCACGACTGTTGGGGAGGGGGGGGGGGGGGGGGGCTGGGGGGGGTGGGTTGGTTTGGGAGGGGGGGGGGGGGTTGAAACCATATTTTGGACCTAAAATCATAACTATTGCACACATTCAAAAATAAAAATAAAAAATAATTACCGTCGCATTCACTCACCGAATGTTCATTGGAAGTTTGTGTGAAAATCCGTCGAACGGTCTAGGATGAGTTTTCGGAAAGACAGACATATGTCTCACTATTATCATCACATCTGAGACATATGTATGATGTGTGCCCCTATGGGGCACACACATACACAGGGAATAGGTACAGGGTGGGCGGTGGGGGTCCTGAAAAGGAAGGGGGGGGGGGGGGGCAAAACCATATTTTGGACCTAAGATCATAACTATTGCACACATTAAAAAACAAATAATAATAATAATTACCGTCGCATTCACGCACCGAAGGTTCGTGTGAAGTTTGGTGAAAATCCGTCAAACGGTCTAGGAGGAGTTCTCGGACAGACAGACGGACAGACGGACAGACAGACATTTCGGTTTGCATGTACCACTATACGGGGGGCGATACCACTCTGCTTACGAAGAGTTGACAAGTAAGGTTGAATGAATGTGATACACACAAGAATATTGAGAGACGATGAATGGTTGATTTGTGTATTGTTGAAGATAAATTGATAGTCTTTCGGAGGATTGCGACAAGTATATAAATTATTATGTTCCTTCCAACAACCAACTATACTCCTAAAATCGATTAATGAAATTTTACAAACACATGTGGCAGTCCGTGCATTCGAACTCAGGACGCTCACACCGAAAATCAACACCTTATGCATCGCACCACAAAGACAGTTAAAGGATGGTGGACACTGCCTACGATTTATTATGCAACTGCATATTATTATGAATCCTGCATATCAATCTAAGCATGTACACACATCCCAACTGCAACTCACGTAGGCTATGCATATGTGAATGGAAAGAGCAATTAATGGGGCCTTAACCACTAGGGAAGTCCTCTCGATAAATTACTTCTGGACCAATATCAATTATTATGTTCCTTCCAACAACCAACTATACTCCTAAAATCGATTAATGAAATTTTACAAACACATGTGGCAGTCCGTGGATTCGAACCCAGGATGCTCACACCGAAAATCAACACCTTATGTATCGCACCACGAAAAGTAGAAATTGGGTTAGATTTTCTCTGCCCCAATCGGAAATAAATTATGGATCAGAAGATATGGCCCTGTCACGTGAGTTTTGGAGTGATTGCATTCTGGGTTGTGGTGAAAAACTAGTTGAATTGTGTAAAGTAGAGTCATCAACATACGACTGGGTGAGACTATAAATGCAGTAGGGGAGATCATTAATGAATATAACTCGAGACACGACAGAACCCTGAGGAACACCGGAGTTGATAAGTTGAGGCAGTGGACGATTTCCATCCACAACTGTAGCTATGGAATGGTCAGAAAGGAAATTAGAGACAAGGGCACAGATAGAGGAAAAGACACCAAAGAAGGGTAGTTTGGAATTTAGAGATGTGTGCTAGACTCTATCCAAGGCAAATAGGGTATAGTAAGTAGTTTTACATATATTGAATTGTCATTTAAATGTATGTGTGTGTATGTGAGATAGAAAAATAGAGAGTTTGTGCATGTCGGAGACAGTTGATATTAGCATGTAATGTGAAGAGAGCGTGGAGGAAAGTCGGACGCCTGTTAGTACTGCCAGTATGTTGAGAAAACAAACGTTTGCCCTCATATTTTGATCAAGGGTATTCTTGAGAAATTATAATGTTTAGAGTAATTGGCGCATCTGCGTGTGCATGTGTGAGTGTATGCTCTACGTATGCATGTAGTTTTATTGGTGATATTGCTTTACGTTTCTATTATTTTCGTAGTTACAGTATTATAATTGAATATTGATAAGCTAACAACATCAATGTTCTAAGAATGTCTTATTTCATGTGTTCTATGTGAATTGATACATTTGTGTAGTATTACTGTTGTTCCCCCGAAGTCATGGTACATTATGATTATAGAAAGTATATTTCCGCATTTATGTTCCGTTTGTTGACTTCATAATTATACAGTAAATAATGTGTCATTAAGTTTTATATACTATTCTACTAAATTTCCAGATTGCCAGGTTATCTTATTGTGCAGTTCTTCATATGTTTTACTCCCTTCTGCACTAAGCAACTAGTATCGTAAATCTTCCTACATTCCCTTGTTTAGTATTCATCCTTAAAGCACCTTATCTATGTGTGTTAAGCTTCTACACATTTGTTCTCATTTGTATTTCTATTTGTTCTGCTATTTACCTTCTTATTTGTCTTCCTCTTTTCCTGTCTTGTCTCACAAAGCATGTCCACTTCTAGTGAAATTTGGTGGAACACACACACACACGTTCACACAATCACAAACGTTCACACACACACACACACACACACACACACACACACACACACACACACACCTGTGCAAACTTCCTTCAGCTGTGCGGATCTTGACTGACTTGAATATATTTGTTTCGAATGATAGCTCCCATTCGGCGCGACATTGTTTTGCATATCAAATGTATTCGGCTATAGGGGAAGGACATCCGAATACTTAGTATTATGAAGTTTGATTCGATTTCTTAGAAGGTCTATAGGGAATAGCAGTGTGTGTGTGTGTGGGGGGGGGGGGGGGGCGCTGTAACAACCCGTTTCATTTTATCTTATTATACCAAACATTAGGATCTCACCTCGTATTGTCAACGGAGATGGACAAATCCATCTTCATCTGTTATTGTTTTCTATTTAGATTGTGTTGACGGCAGAGATGGGAAGGATCATTACCTGGATATTCATTCCACTCTTCAAGGTTTCGATATTCCAACCTTTCTTGCTTACCTATTTCGTCATTAATATCCAACGTGTGTATATTGTGTATTTCAGTGGACTGAAATGAAAAATCCGGTGTTGAGAAAGGTGATGGGAAGGGAGGTAGAGAGTGTAACAACGGGCAACATTTTTCAAATCTTATTTTACTTGATAATATCTCTTCGATTTCCCATTTTGTCTGCATTTTTTTCATAAACTGCCTAATTGGTGTATTTGGTCCATGATCACCGCTCATAAGAGAATACAAAATAAGGAAGAATTAAAATAAATGCCAAGAGAGGAGAGACCAAAGCCAAAGGTGAACTTAAATAAAGAAAGATATGATACAGACAAATATGTTCCTTACCTCCATTTACAATTCGTTAATGATGGGGAAGTTTTCTTCCTGGAAAGGTTTCCATCACCTCCCATCGCTCCCATACCACCGCTGACTGGGGGCACACGAAGAGGTGTTTGGCTGATAAGTGTAGGTATAGTCTACCTTTTCCAGCTGATGATAAATTGATATGTTACTTTCTTGGTTACTCAGTTATTACGTATATTGTGTAACAAAATGTGTTGTTAATTATGAAAACTTGGTATTAATACGACGACAAGACATACCCGGCAGTATATTATTTGTTTCCATTATATATCGATAGATCAGTTGCTAAGGGATTCAATTTACCATCAGCTGAAAGAAAACCAACTATAGTTTTATACATTTTGCCAGAGTAGACTTGTATTGAGTGATTACTGATGGGTGGACATTGATGGGATTAGGTGAACAAATCGTTTGAGGAAAGTGAACATTGGTTATATAAATACATGTGCTTGGGTGACTAATGGCACAAGTTAATTTCGAATTATGCATGAATTTGGAAAAGTACTGGTGATGTTATTATAATAATAAGTTTGGGACATATGCAACTTATAGCAAAGGAAGTGTTTGATTTTGTAGATACATCAACACCAAATTATATGTTGTCTACCACCATTCTACATAAACCGAGAACTAGAATGATTGAGAGAGAGTATTCCTAAAGAAAGCATTTATTTTGGTCTAGGTGAATGAAGGTGACAAAAGGCAAAGCTGCCATGTACAAGTGTCCTCCCAAAGTTGAAAGAGGGGCAGAGATCCGGATTCAAGGTACGTTAGTCAAAATGTATGGACACATGGAGCTTGAACGACTTTAAGTCATAGGATGAGGGAAAGTCAGATTGAGGGAGATAATTCCAGAGCTTACTTATTGAGTAGAATAAAGACTCGGAAACTCATCTCAAACTTGGGTTAGAGTGTTGGACAGATTGGGGATGGGAATGTGTTGAACATTCGGGTGTCCCGCACTCTCCGTCAGGGAGGAGGTATATACTGAGAAAGCTCCGTAGGACACTGATTATTGTAATAGCAGTAGAAGAGCAAAAGAGAAGCAACATTGCAGCGTGTAGAGAGAGATTGTAGGGAATTAGTAAGAAGAGTTGAATTGATGAGACAACATGTTTTTGACTCTACCCTTTCGAGAAGTGTGGTATGGGTGGAATCTCCCCACATTTGCAAACAATACACGATACATGGGCGCACAGTGCCCATGTGCGGGGGTGAAGAACCAACAGAGATGGTTGAGCACATGTAATTTCTGAGAAGCTGTTCTAGCCAGAGTGGTAACATGATTTTTCCAAGAATGGTCAGATGAAAAAGATACACCACGAATATTGAGAGAAAGTGAAGGGTTGAGTAAATGATAGTCTTGTGGAAGATTGCGACTGGTAGATAGAAAGAGAAAGTGGGTCTTAGAGGCATTGGAAATTAAAACAAAATCTTTGGCCCAACAAGAAATAATTGATAGGTCAGAAGATAGGCATGCCCTGGCCTCGTCACGTGAGTTTTGGAGTGAATGTATGGTGGGATCGTTATGGAAATATTTGAATCTTGTTGATCTTGAGCATAAAGTATAAATACTTGCATCGAAAAAAAAATGTAATTGAAAATTGTTATTTATTTGTTTAAACAAGTAAATAACACAATTTTTGTTTATTTTTTTTTATTTTTTTCGATACAAGTATTTATACTTTATGCACAGGATCAACAAGATTCAAATATTTACGTACAGTAAATGTCCATGTCCGTGTCTGCATTTTTACTGTGTTTTACAAATTCATGGAACAAAAGCTTGCGGGGGTTGGAAACTCGTCAGTGTCAGTCAGTCTGTCATGCAAACCAAATCGAATATACTGTATATGTTCCTCATACAGTTTGTTTGTATTTGGTTTGGTCGTAACTATATTTATTGTGTATATGATTTTCAAAATGTTCTGCAGAGACCAATGTTTAAGTACCTTTACCAACACTCGAGGACAACTCGCGCTCATTATATATATATATACAGTATATTAACGAGCTGGGGATAGCTTCGAAAGTATAGTTCAGCATCAGTGGTCGTGAACCGTAGTGCATTATTTTAAACTAATTTATGAAGCATTTGGGTTTCAATAAATAACTATTGCTTGGATACGATACAAATTCTAATGGGTGTGTAGCCATTATGATTTACGAGAGTAGGCTACACATGCTCATCTAAACATGTTATTCATCTAATTATCTCGCTCACATTCCATTTTCTTTGGTAACCCCGTATCTGGTAGAAAACGTCATTACATGTCCCAAAGGAAATGCTGTATGTAACAATTATTTAATTGTATTATTATTATCAATATCATTACTACTGTTAATAGTATTGACAGTATAATTAATATTCGTATTATTAGTATAATTCACCACTTTAAATTACATTACTAAACATAACCTTTGAATCTTTACTGGCTTATATTTGTGGTCCCTTAACTCTTAAATAGAGCCTCCCCAGCTGGTTTGTTTACCAAGTGCCGCCGCGTCAGTGCCGTCCGGTGTCCCTTCTTCACGGGATTGTCACACATCAACAGGACTTACCACCAACACTTAGACGCCAGGTAGAATGTCTTTCGGACAAACTAGATTTTAGGTAATGATTTTTTTTTTTTCTTTTTTTTTTGTATGTATGAAAATACTACGACTAAATATATAATAATACAAATAGCCTACATATATCTTGTATAATTTTTATCATTTATGAATTATGTCTCAAAATAAAACAAAAACAATTGAACTGATAATAAATACGATTAAGGTTAATTCTAATAAGGAATTAACGTATATAAATAGAAAATACATATATATACATATATATATATATATAATATATATAAAACAAAGACAATAGGGGAGACAGTTGAAAAGGATGTCTCCCCGAAAAAAACACCACTTAATTGGAACACTCGTCGACGACATAGAACACTCGTCGACGTCGACGAGAATTCCGGTCGACGAGAGTTCCAGGTACCCCATGAACTGTGGGGTACAATTGAATGTTAATTTAGTATAACTTACTATTGTTGTTACGATTTTGTTTTAAATATTTGAAGACAAATATGGAATATGTATGCTCTGAAGATCATATTAAAATGTGTTTTAACCCTTTGCAACATCTAATACAAAATTACGGTACTAACATGTCTTCTGTATAAGAATGTCAGTATTCTCCTACAGACGGCACCGATTTGTATATTCGCCATTTGTATATCCATAAGGTACACTATTACGCTGTAATATTTCTCAGGATTAATCTTCCAGGAACACATACTAGGTGTTAGGTGAGAGTTAGTCTTTTATACCACGTACTAGCGACGGATACAGGGCGTTTCGTCACCAATCCGTTTCGTCAGCACCTTTTAGATCCATTTCGGCACCGTATTAATTTAATAAACTAATGAAAACTTAATGGTTGAGGTCCTATTTGTAGTATTGTACGGTAGTTATTGCTCTCATATGGTATTGTTAGATCAAAGTCTTATTTTTATTATAATACCGGCTCTCTTATTTGTTGCCATATTCAGACCACTAGAGGTAAGCAACATGACCCTTTATTAATTGCATGAATAAAAACAATTTCGAAAACAGTATTGTACAGTTGGCCAAATAAGCGATGACGCGGCACCAAGTATACTTCAATCAATATCAGCGCTATCTAAGGTTTAAATCATCGTTCAGAGTGAGATATACAACCATGTTGTAATCTTTACACACCCTATTCAACATCGGACAGACATTAATACAACATACAGCGAGCAAAACGTAATGACAGCGGCGACACGACTTATTTGGTCAACTGAACCATTTACAAATTCCCGTCAATATACCATTGCCTGAACAAATTTAAGAATTTATGTTGTTCTGTGGTGGCCATGACTTGGTGATGAGATGTATGTCAGTCATCGTTGCAAATAATGTCAGCCTTTAAAAATTCCTTGGGTAAGCTGTCCTATATCAACTCTAAGTCTAATTGTTTTGGATGATGTAGTCGCTGAACTAGGCGATAACGATTACCCTACATCAACTCTAAGTCTAATTGTTTTGGATGATGTAGTCGCTGAACTAGGCGATAACGATTACCCTACATCAACTCTAAGTCTAATTGTTTTGGATGATGTAGTCGCTGAACTAGGCGATAACGATTACCCTACATCAACTCTAAGTCTAATTGTTTTGGATGATGTAGTCGCTGAGCATGGCAATAACGATTACCCTACATCAACTCTAAGTCTAATTGTTTTGGATGATGTAGTCGCTGAACTAGGCGATAACGATTACCCTACATCAACTCGAAGTCTAATTGTTTTGGATGATGTAGTCGCTGAGCTTGGCGATAACGATTAGCTTGCTTTGCAACATCTACCGGTTTTAGTAGTTGGTGAGCATTTGGAGCAACATGAAGCGAAATTGAACGAAATATAGATCGGTATATTTCGCTACATTCCGCTAACTTCCGTAAATTAAGTGACGCCCTAGGCAAGAATATACAGTATATTGGAGCGGTTTATAAGTTTCGAAACGGGTCAAGATTTTGGTGACGAAACGGAATGGTGACGAAGCGTCCATACCTTCTAGGGACATATTCTATGTGCTAGGTACTGTACTAGGGACATATACTCGGTGTTAAGGCCGCATCACACTAAGCCGTATTTTTTCCACTATTGCCCGAATGTGCCATACGGGAATAGATCGGCAACGAGAAATTCGTCGAAAAAAGGCTCATATTTTTTGTCCGAATCACCCACAAATTATGTGTGCATGTAGCATACGTAAATCGTGCGCATGAGGTTCGGGAAATACGTACAGGTACGTATATTCTTAATATCTCAATATTCTCAATATCGTCCCCAATTAGGATTTGCGCTATCAACATCTTTAAGAAACCTGATATGACCTCTAAATAAGTTTAGCGTATAAACAATTGCAATTGCGTCGACTTTCCTATAAGGGTTGCGGTAGCGGCTTTGTTTACATTACTTTTACGCTCGTGTAAATATTCCCGTCTATTTTGACTGCTGTTTATACTAAATGATCCCACAGCCAGCTGTTATGTGCCCCCTTCTGGCAAACTGTAAATCTATCTATCTATCTATCTATATCTATAAATAGATACATAGATAGATAGATAGATAAATCAAATCCTTCATTCACTAAATGATAAACAACAATACAACACTACACTCCTTGAAAACAGTAATTATAATCCTGGTAAACTGATAAACTATAATCCGGCACAACTCATCTTAAGTGGTACCACGTTTTCTCGACTCTATACACAGTCAAATCCGAGCCAAATTTTGCCAATAATTGGCTCGGGTTTTCGAGATCTAGGGTATTATAGCGATTAAATATTTTTAAACCCGAGCCAAGTTTTGCTAAAATGCGCTATTATGCACATTTAACCCCTCATTTTCTCTGACATTCATTGCCCTCCCCACTATCGGGCGGCGTGTCTTAAGATCGTCGGGTAATGGGGAAAACGATTTTTCCAAAGTATGTATTTAAATAAAAACACTATATATTGATGAAAAGTAAGCGATTACAAAAACAAAATCCCTGGGAAAAATAGTGCCATTAAGATCAATATTGTCCGCTACTTTTTCTGCCAAATTACGTTATTCTTGATTTTTGTGCTGTCTAATGATCAAAATCCTAACCAAACCTTTCCTAAATTTAGTATGAACTTTGGAAAAACCTTTCGATAAGTCGTACGCTCACAGTCAAATTCGCGTCCAATTTGACTGCTTTTTATTTTACGGAATTATCTCACTGCCAGCTGTTAGTTGTCCCCTGCTAGGAATATACTGTATATCATGATGACAATAAGTGATGGAGGTAGAGCCCTCCTCAACCCATTGTTGTATCCCATGGCCAGCTGTTGTTTTCTTACCGGCCATGGGATATAATAATAGGTTGAGGGGGGCATGCACCCCCCATGATGTATTGTCATAATCATATATATTACCAGCAGGGGGAAATATCAGTTGGCCACGAGATATTTTTGTAAAAAAAAACAAAAAAACATTCAAATTTAACACAAACGTAACTGCGATCGTACAGCTTGTATAAACAAGGCTAACACAACCCTTACGTTCTGATCTGTCTTATACAGTTAAAGTTACAAGGGGGCAAAGCTTAGCTCAACCTATTATTGTATGCCATGGCTGGTAAAAAAAAAATACCCAACAGCTGGGCGTGGGACAAAGCAATTAAAGGTTGAGGAGGGCTTTGCCCTCCTCAACCCCCATGACTTATTGGCATCATCATATATCACCAGCAGGTGGCAAATAACAGCTGGCCGTTGGATAATTTAGTAAAAGAGATCAGTCAAATTAGACGCGAATGTAACTGCGATGAACAAAGTGACGGTACGCCCAATAACACAACCTCTACCAAAATATGTAACCAATTACTTCTGAGCAATTGACATTAAGCAGATATTGCTATGAAATAGATTGGTATAAACATTAGGTGTTCAGCAGTGAATTCATAGTCATATACGAAAGTAGAAGTGGATCAATAAATGTAATTTTTAACAATATTTATAAACAGTTAATTAATAATGATTATTTGAAGATTATTCAGTTCCATATTACTTAATTACAGCCAAGGTACATCAGGGAAATTTGTAAAGACAACCAACAACAATAACTTATTGAGTTTCGTTTCCCCTCACAGTATATTCATGATTCAATCTATTAACTTTCATTCGCTCTCGCTCTTGTTATTCCTGATAAATGCGTAAAGGGCAAGACTAATTTGGATCAGTGAGTGAGCCTCCCCAGTTATATTCAGAATTTGATGCTGATATTATATCCTGGCACAACAAGGGTGAGGCTGGCGATGTACTAAAGCCGGTGTCACACGAGGGTATGTATCTCGGAGTACAAGGGTGAGGCTGACGATGTACTAAAGCCAGTGTCACACCAGGGTATGTACCTCGGAGTCACTTTATCAGAATCATAATGCACGAAAGGAAAGACTGTTATTCTATTGATGCTACTTCCATGTTAATGATGTGTTTAATGCATGTAGCTTAAAATGAGAAGCAAACGTTTTGAATGCATGAATGGTGTTCCGAATCCTAGAGTGCTTGATTTTGGCTGGCGTCTATTGTACGTATTCTTTCCCTGTCATCTGTGTTCCCTTCCTAGGATTCTTGCTGATCCTCCCTACCACATTAAGGGTTTTACTACTGGCTGACTGACTAAAAAATATACTATCAAAGTTATTGCCAACACCAGACTGATACAACTGCTGATCTGACACCGACTTCTGAGCTATGTTGTATGTTATCACCGTGTCGTATCTGTTCTCTGGACCGCTGCTGTTCAGCCGTTCACAACACTAGACCACATCAGGCTCCAGTTGGCTGAGGGATATTTCAAGCCATAACTCGTGTAATAATGTCAGACAGAGTACGCAGAGGGATAGGTATATTGGTACATCGATAAATAAAATGGATGTAAAAATACATAGCAACTTCTGAAATCGTAATAACACACACACACACACACACACACACACACACACACACACACACACTTTCAGGTAAGAATTCTGAGAAAAACCTTCCCTGGCTGTGAAGGTTAGGTGAGGATGTGCTAGAAAAAATATCCACAATAACCAGTAGTAGGTTTATACACTTTAGTCGCGCTGGCAAAACCTAGTATGTTGACTACTAAGCATAGCAATTATGTATGTTCAACCTCATTGGATGTCGGCGTAAGGTAAACTGATTATTAGTATTAGTGTATTTAATATTATATTATGTAATATATTTTCTTTTCTTATGTGTATGAAGGAGACGAAAGGGGTGAAAACCCCACAGAGACAGTTGAGCTCACCTAACTTCTGGTAAGATGTTTTTAGCAAGAGTGGTAGTATGATCTTTCCAAGAAAGGTCTCATTAATAAGACACACCAAGAATGTTGAGAGAAGATGAAGGCTTGATTTGATTATTGTTGCCGAGCAATTGATAGTTTTGTGGAGGATTGCGACGGGTAGATAGAGGGAGATTTTGGGTCTTTTAGGCATTGAAAGTAAAAATATGTGTTCTTCCCCAATCAGAAATAATTGATAGATCAGAAGATAGGCGTTCCATGGCCTTATCATGCCAACTTTGGAGTGATTGCATGCTTGGTTGTTGGGAAAACTAGTTGAATAATGTAAGATAGTCATCAAAACACACGCACGCTCACACACCCAAACAAAACAAACGGGGGTCATCAATATCACATTCTGGTTATTGCTTTTATAAACCAATCAGAGCCTCCAATTTATTACTAATCCAATCTGAAAGCAGAAGAGGGTAGCAGAGGGAGCCAGGTGTATTCCCTTCATTTCCCTTCTTATTAACCCTTTTCACTACCGAGGATGTTTGTGGCAATATTTCAACTATATTTAGACGATTTTGTGCAGTTTAAGAAGGATCTGTGGTAGCAAAATGGGTTAGGTGAGGTGGTTCGAAGCCTGTTAGTTGCTGGAGGCCCTTTGGAAACTGAATATAAATCGTCTAATAGCAGCTAGGAGAAAGTAAAAAGACGTCGTCGGTACAGAAGGGGTTTATATTTCACAGTGGTTGTGCATAGCATCCTTTATAAGTATTTGTTTAATTATTCAAATAGTCTTGTTATATATTTTTAGGCAATTTCCGCCGAGTGTTTCCAAAAGAGTTGATCTAGTCGATTGCATAAACTGTATAGACAAAAGTTAGAATTATATATTAAGTGCAACAACAATAAATAATTTGACTGTTATTGTCACTGTTATGTATGAATGGCATGGATGGAAAACAATATTTTGTTTAGTAAATGAAAGAGAGAGAGAAAGTGTGTGTGTGTAACTGATGAGGGATTAATTACCAATTTAGAGAGACATTACATAACAAATGATATATTAGATAGACTGAATTATAAGCAGATATACCTTTACATCGTCGATACATAGCCTAATACAACTTAATGTTTCTGTAATATACAAACAGACACACACATGTAAAATGACACCTATTGCCGTTATGTAGAGTTGATGCACCTATTGACGTTATGTAGAGTTGATGCACCTATTGACGTTATGTAGAGTTGATGCAGTCTATATTGGAGTTGGGGAGACCATTCTCTATTCTTTAGCTTCTGGGTCTTAGGAAAAGTTGCTATATATAACACTGATGGTGGTGGTGGTTTGGGTGTGTGTGTGGAAGGGAGACGGGGAGGGGGGGGGGGGGGGGTGTTGATGGAGGGCGCAGTCTTAAATATATTCTAACTGGCATTAGACGATTTTGCTCAGGTATGGAGGGCCATGTCTCAATTACCCCTCTTACTCCTATAATATTAATCTTCCTAAACTGAATACAATCGTCTGCGAATAGCCAGAACAAAAAGCAGACATGTGTCCATGTATCTTGAAAAGCTGAAAACTTTTTGAAGTATCTTGGCGTTCAGAAATGGCGAGATTAAGCGCGTTCAAGACGAAACCATAAAACCGGTTTTCTGTGTGTGTGTGTGTGTGTGTGTGTGTGTGTGTAGACTGTTATATGCGAATGTATACATGCTGCATTCAAACACAATTGTGAATAACGCAATTATAAGATGTAAAAAGGTTGTTCTTATAGCACAGATAATTCTGCTAACTGAACCAAAAGTATTTTCGATACCAAATAGAAAACACTATACCAACGACATTTGGTGGAATGTGCTCTCTCTCTCACCATCACAGCCCATTAAATGGATGACCGATGTAAAACTGAAATATAGGGAGGGGTTCCCCAGTAATGAAATCTATAAAGATGGGAAGGGGACCGTTTTAGATAAGCCCGAACTATGACTGACCAGAATAGGGTGTCGTTTAATAAAAAAAAAAATCTATAGAGATCCTAGATGTTAATATTATTATAGTACTGCATAACAGAAACCCTAGAATATAACAAATGTAGCCAGTTGTCGTCTTTTTTGTCTTTGTCAGTGCTTTAGACATACCGGAAACCTTCGATAGAGTCTGGCACAAATCACTAATTTCCAAACTACCCTCCCTTTGTCTCTAATTTCCTTTCAGACCGCTACATATCTGTTGTGGACGGATATCGCTCACTTCATCAACCTATCAACTCCGGTGTTCCTCAAGGTTCTGTCCTGTCTCCAATTTTCTTTCTAATATTATTAATGATCTCACCTTAACTGTACCTCTCGTCCTATCCACTCATTCAACTAGTTTTTTCACATCAACCCAGAACACAATCACTCCAAAACACAAAAAAGGGCAATAGAACGACTATCTTCTGATCTATCAATTATTTCTTATTGGGGCAGACAGATAAAATCTTGTTACTTTTAACGCCTCCAAGACCAAATTTCTCCCACTATCCCTCCATCGCAATCTTCCGTAAGGCTATCAATTATTTTTCATCATTACACAAATCAACCCTTCATCTTCTCTCAATATTCTAGATGTATCTTTTTCATCCGGCCTTTCTTGGAAAGATCATGACTGTTACCACCCTTGCTAAAACAGCTTCCTAAAAGTTGGGTGTGGTCAACCGTCTCCTTGGCCCATGGGTTCTTCAGGCATAATATTTACGGGAAAGTAGGAACGATATATATATATATTCAGTAAGGTAGACAGAATTGCCTATAGAACAAAATAATATATTAGTATATCCTGTGCAATTTGGCAAAGGGGACAGTATGTGTATTGTTTGAATTGATATGTAAAAGAGATCTTCAAAATGAGGAACAGCAATTACTGAAATTGTACCTTCACTCCTAATTTAGAAAGTTTAGATTTCCCTTGGGTCTCCTAGAACAGGCCTCCTTGTTCTCTTCTTCGTCTTCTCTGGGGTCTGACTGTAGTCTCTTCTGGGTGCCTTTTCTGATGTCTCAGAATTACTCTGCTGGGCTTTTGGTACATTCGGCGAAGGAGGTACTTTACCATCCGTAAGAATATGCCCTGGTTACTCGCTGTGCGTGTGTGCTGATGCCATGTTCAGAGGGTACAACACTGGGTGAAAGCTGGAGGACGCAGCTTTATAAGAATGGCTCGGAGAACTTAGTAGTCCTAAACCATTCGGAGATTGCAATGGTTCTTCGGTCGGTCGGAGGATGCAGCAGGGCCTTCATTAGCGGACGCAGTAAGTATACTTAGGTAGGGGAGCGTAGCAAAGAAGCGGACAAGCTGCCGAAAAATCTCGCCATTCGTGCCTGTAATCTTTTTCGGTGTCGATTCCAGAAGGTAGGCTTCCGGGGAAGAGGAACTACCTATACCCGTCCTCCCTTCCTGATTTACTACCTCCATTTCTACCTGCCACTCGCACTGCTTTCCTTTCTTCCTTCACGCTTCTCATCCCCCTTTCTTCCTTCCTGGCCTAGCCCTCCCTTCATACAATCAGCGACAGATGATGACATTTGCAACTCTTATAGTACCTCGTCTCCAAGTTTTCCCATACGACTGGCTCTTTGCCTCTATAATGTATAAACATCTACAATTCTACATCTACAAACACGTACCTGATTCTACGCACACATACACATACCAACAGGGGATTACATACGCTGGTGTTTATAGTCCTTATTTGAAGCTTTCCAAGCTCCAAATGCATTGCATATATATTTATATACTGTATATACAGTATATATATATGTGTGTCTGTGTGTGTGCCTGTTGGGACGGGGGGATGGGTGAACAATTGAATACAATATTTCTAAGTAGTCTAATAGGATGCCATTTAAAGGATGTGTAGTCATATCAGTTATTGCTATAGTAACTTACATACCTGTAGACATAGTATTAATTAAAATGTGACAGAGTCAGACAGGCAATATTGGAATTATATAATTTATAATATTTGATTTTTTAGATATCTATCTAAGCTGTCTGCCACCTTCACAGCCAGACCTTATCTCGCGTATGTTGACAGGTTGTTATGATTGGCGGAGGTTTACGATGTTATGGAAAAAATAGTTTGTATCTTACTTATAAATATATCATTTGTGATGCATATCAATATAATAAGTCTTATTTCTAATTCAGTCTTCGCATATTAATGTTGTCATCATTCTTACATAAAACAATAAGGTAAATAATGTTGACTTTTCCAGTTTAGATTCATGATTTTCTTGTAGTTTCCCTTTATTGTGTCAGTGCCATATAACGGGGTATTAATACTATCAATAATGTCAGTGAAGTGTGTAACTTTATCACCGATCATATTGGCTGTAAAATATAACATCGATATGGTTGATTGCAATATTAATTAGTAGCTTGCTAATCGGAAGTGTCTAGTATCTCCTGCATGTGTTGTGAATATAAGGACCTGTATTTGACATTGATTAACTTGCTTAATGTATTTCTCCCAATTGAAGAGTACTAACGCCACTATGACCATAAACATATGTATTACCATATTAACATTAACCAAGTACTAAGATTTGGGTAAGTTATGATTAACTACCATCGCTCTGAACGATCCTTATTTATATAATAATAAGCAGTTTGTTTTCAAAAGTAGTATAATTTCCGAATTACCTCTCTCTGGAGTTCACTTACTCAGATCAGGTTTCTTCCAACTTTAGATACACAACAGTTCAAAACACATAGTTTGATGTCCTCAAGAATGAATTGCGTCATTAGGAGTTTGGATTAGTGAAACATACTTTGGGATTATTTGTATTTCATTTCATGTTCAGCATGATTATATTCTTTGCGAAAATGTGTCCTAATATGGACACATTTTTATATTTGTTTGTCTGCTAGTTTTATTTTCACAGTCGTGGTCCACATTAAATGAGTACCTCCTAATGATGAAATCAAGAGGGTAGACATGAACTAGTGGAACACAGTAATTTTATATTTGTGTCTCAACCAGTTCATCATAATGGTTCGCCCGTGTTTTATAATTGCCTCCCAAAAGTGCCTAGATAAGCCTGTCCACGACTGTTCATCGGTCAGTTAAGGGGAGGTTTCTGGTGTGCTCTCTAGACCTCCATCAAGCTTGAACATAATACCCCCTAGACCCCCATTCGAGGTAAATGTGCAAACTTGTTGGTAGAACAAGGTACAGTATGTCGCTCGCTATCGCTCACCAAGAAAATATCGACGCCTAAATGGCACGAAAGGTCTTAAATGTATTCATAAATGGGGTGAATGTCTTGAAATTACCAAACTAATTGGACAAACGTCCTAAAATCTCAAAAATAATCTGGTTACACTTGAGAAAGAATGGGGTCCAGAAAAAACAAACAATTACTTTCAACTCGGTTTGTTTAGATTAGAAAACTATATAATTATTAGGAAGCTAACGTTTCCTAATCAAACCTAACCAACTTGAAAGTATCTACAGCGTAATTTCTAGTGAGCGTAAATATGTGTAGCCTACATATATCGAGTAATGGAAAAACTACAAACCCGTCGACCTCCATCGAGCTGAATACCTTAATTCCTATTTCACGGCCGTTGGATCAGGAAATCAAGTTGTGTAATCCCTCACCATTCACAGAGATGGATAGCAAAGGTAGATACAGTGAAAGATAGAATTGTGGGTTATATAAATATATATATATATATATATATATATATATATATATATATATATATATATATATTGTTACGTATCTTGATCCTCAAGTGGTTAACTTGATGAATCTAGATAGCACAGAGATATATATTAAGGTATCAGTCAGCTGAAGGCAAAACAAAAGTAAAATCTAATAAAATTATTTCCTGTTGTTGCTTCCTTTCCATTTGGATCTTAGGACTTAGTATCCTTTATTGACTGATACTCTTTAATTATACTAACTATTGAAACTAATTAAAGTCATGTAGTATTTGTAAAGAATTATTATTTAACCGAAGCTTAGTACGCTATGGTTATGAACCGAAGAAGTTATATCTAAAGAAGGACTATTAATTCTATAAAAAGTCTTGAAAGATAAATATTAAAGTAAGAATATTTCTGTCTCTTACCCTTTTTGAAATGAATAGATAGTTTTCTTATAATATTATGTCCTTTTATTTATATTTAATGTAATTATTCTTGGTTCTTGTCTTACGTTAACAGTATTATATTATTATTATCATCAGGATTTATATCAAAGTCACATAAAAAGTTAGATATATATTTAATAATTAGTTAAATGTATTTCTTAACCACGTAACATTGAGGTTTGATTATGAGTAAATTAAGTTACAGGATCGCTTCATAGATTCGATTCAAGTCTCACTCAAATAATATGAAAAGCAAAAATTATATTTTGAAGCTAAAAGAATTTTCTTCAGCTTAGGAAATCACTAGAAGTAATATTAACACAGCCATGTTAGTCTAAGGCGATATTACTAATATGAGACAATAGCATCACCGTACTAAGCACCGTTAAGCAATGTAAGCTTAATTAAAAGAAAATGAAAGAACTCGTAAGTATTAATCTAAAACAATAGTATTACTTTCATCATAACCCAACTACTTAAAGAGTTGCTTTAGTCCACAAGTTAGTCAACTAAAATAGTGAAGTACATAATAGTAGCGTTAACGTTAATTCCCAATCAAATAGTTAAGTACATAATAATAGCGTTAACGTTAATTTCCAATCAAATAGTTAAGTACATAAATAGTAGCGTTAACGTTAATTCCCAATCAAATAGTTAAGTACACAATAATAGCGATAACGTTAATTCCCAATCAAATAGTTAAGTACATAAATAGTAGCGTTAACGTTAATTCCCAATCAAATAGTTAAGTACACAATAATAGCATTAACGTCCCAATCACATATCTCACTAACCAATATAACGTAAGTGTTTACACGGAACACACATATCACACACATATATAATCTGACTGACAGTCACAATCCCATTATAATACTTCACCCCGTCTTCCTCCAGCTGCAAGTTCACCTTCCCCAACTCCAAATGAGACTGATTTGAATGCCCACAACTCGGGTCTTATATACTAAACAATGATGGTGTAGGAACGAATCAGGAGGCAAGTGATGATGCGCGCCCCTATCATAGCTCCTCGAGTTGCATAGCAGGTGCCTGGTCCAATCACAGCTCCTGGCGTCGATCATACTTCATAGCGTCGGGTCATCGAAGTAGTTTGCAGGGTCCCCTATGACGCACGCAGGTGTGAAGGCTTGTTTGCTGGTATGCGGGCGAGCTGCTTTCCCACTCGCTAGTTCGCTCGCTAGTCTGCTTCCCCGCTTGGGTAGTTTGACACTCCTTCAACTCTAATTCTAACTCTTAAATTAACATTCAGGGCTCCGTATGTCAGACCTCCCCCCTAGAAAAGAGTTTATGGAGTATAGTACATAATATTAAACATAATACATATATAGATTCACCACCAGATTGGCAACAGCAAGATCATAATGAGGATATAATAAGGATATCACCCAAAGTAGGCAACGTCTCCAGGTACCACATCAGAACATAGCCGGAACGTAGCTGGAGCGTTATTCGAACTGCAAGGCATCTCACAGCTGAAGGCTTGACAGCGCACTACTAAAGCATGATATTTACCTCGCTACAAGGGAGAGCTAATTGCCAAAATCCTCTCATTAAATTAAACTTACTGCGGTATGAGGCCAACCTGGTAAATGTAATCTTTGATCCGTGGCAGTGGGTAGGTATCGTTCTTTGTGACAGCATTAACTTGCCTATAGTCCCTACAAAACCTATGGCTCCCGTCTGGCTTTGGCACAAGTATGACCGGACTACTCCACCGGCTTAAGGCCCTTGTGATCAGCTGGTTTGAAAAAATGAAGTCAAGCTCGACCTGCAGTATACTCCTGCGTTGTGGTGAGACACGGTAGGGGGATAGTTTAATGGGAGTTGCATCCCCTACGTCGATGTCGTGCACGGCCAAAGAAGTGAGCCCTGGAGTATCACGGAACACACTGGGAGACTGAGATAAAACAGAGATTAGTTTGTTTGCTTGATCAGAGGGAAGATGACATAGTTTAGATGGTAATTCTCCCCAAGCTACTGAATTATACTGAAAGTTGGATAGGCTACATGACAAGTCAAAGTCTGCATGGATACCTTCAGGCTCTGGAACAGTCTGTTGCGGGTCAGTAAGAGAACTGAAGACTTCGTCCGCACCAGGCTGTCCACAGGTCCTGACATTCACTGCCACAGTGAGAGAATTTGGAGGAGAGGAATCAGGGGACCTATGGTAGGGTTTCAACATATTTATATGGAATACTTGCGTGGGCTTTCTCCTGTCTGGGGTAGTTACTAGATAATCGGTAATGCTCACCCTCCGAATGATCTTATATGGGCCCCTGAACTTGGCAGATAAAGGTTGGCCAAAAAGGGGGAGCAGGACCAAAACCTCATCACCGGGCTGAAACTCCCTCTCACAGGCTTTTCTGTCATACCAGTTCTTCATGGAGCTTTTAGCCACTGTCAAGTTTTGAGCGGCAAACTCACATGAGGATCTCAGCCGGGTTTTGAAATCTGAAACATACTTGAGTAGGTTTTGGTTCCCCTCCTGGCCAACTAGGCTATCCTGCAATAGTTGCAAAGGACCTCTTACCTGGTGACCGAAAACTAGCTCATTAGGGGAAAAACCCAGGGATTCAGTTGGAACCTCACGAGTAGCAAATAAAAGAAAAGGTACCCCCTTATCCCACTCAACTCCGGTCTCTGTACAATACTTATGTAACATTCCCTTTAATGTCTGATGATATCGTTCGAGAACCCCTTGACTCTCTGGGTGATAGGTGCTAGACTTAACATGCTCGATACCCAACTCCTTCAGGGACTGTTGAAAAATGTTAGAGGTAAAATTAGTTCGTTGATCACTTTGCACCTCATGGGGGAAACCCATTCTGGTGAAGAATTTGAGCAGTTCCTTGATGACAGTTGGAGCAGAGGTAGTCCTTAAGGGTATAGCCTCTGGGTAGCGAGTTGCCATGTCCATGATAGTTAATAAATAAATGTTACCTTTGGAAGTCTTAGGCAATGGGCCTACAATGTCCACTACCACCCGAGTAAAAGGATTCTCGAAAACGGGCAAGGGCACCAGAGGATGTACAGGCACCTTCTGATTGGGTATTCCCGTCATCTGGCAAGTGTGACACTCTACAAAACTCCACTACATCTGCACGCATTCCTGGCCAGTAAAAGTGGGCTCTGATTCTGTCTAGAGTTTTTCTCACACCTAGGTGTCCTGCCAATGGTATACAATGTGCCATTTCCAAGATATCTCTAAGACAAGGTTTGGGGACTACTACTTGATGGACGTCCCAAGCCCCGTCATCGATTGGTCTGTGTGGCTGTCTCCATCTACGCCACAATACTCCTCCTTTGAGGTAGAAACATTCACCACCCTCCTTCTCACATTCCTCTTCACTCACGGACCTGGCAGCTAACTCCTTGCATTCACTATCATCTCTCTGTAGCTCTACCAGGCCACTAGGACAATTTGGAGGGGTTTCATGGTCATCGTTAGGGTCAAGATGAGCCATAAAGGTGTCAGATAAATCCACCTCAGTCACATCATCAGGCACAATTGGAGCGTCATTCAAACTCTCATCATCCCTTTCATCAACTCTTACATTCGGTACATTTCTGTCTGAGGGAACTGCTACTTGAGACATTGAACGTGTGACAGCACACACAGGGAAAACTGTTGGCATCTCCTTGTCGAGCTCACCGGTTAGTGGCTCGTTAACAGGGGAAAGTGACAAAATGGGGTCTGGTCGGACCTTCTCACCTGCTACATCATTCCCCAAAAGGAGTGTTACCCCAGGCACAGGGATATCTTGGGACCTACACAAAGCTATGGTGGCCTCACCCTGTAGTAACTCACATTCAATTTCGCCTTTTACCAAGTGTGCATAAAATTGGCCTCCAGCACCTCTCATTACAACTGGTTCGCCAGGTGGGCACTCAGTGTAAGGATTCACCATGAGGGTGCTAGTAGAACCTGTGTCTCTCAGAATTTTTACCTCATGCATACAACCATTTAATCTCACGTTGCCAGATGAAATAAAGGGACGGTAACTGTCCTGCACTGATGGTGAAATTATTATTGGCTTAACCCTAGTGGGTTGCAGCACACATGCTACTACACCCCTGTCTAGATGATTTACGTTAGCTGCTAGGTACTCCTTCTGTCGGGAGTCCTGTATTAAAGGAACTTTTGGTGCTAGGTACTCCTTCTGTTGTGAGTCCTGCATTACAGGCACATATGGAGTTTGAGATACGGCGGCAACTGTCTGCCCCGATCTCTCGGTTTTCTCCTTGGCCCAGCACTGATAAGCTAGGTGGCCTCTCATGCCACAAAAAGTACATACTTTAGGGGATACGGGAATGTTCCCACTTTGAGCATTACTATTACTTTGGTGCCCACCTCTGTTACCATTGCCCTGAGTCGCATTTTTAGTTGGGGGAACAATTCTATTTTGGCTAGCTGGGGAAGACGTTATAGGCTTGTGACTGGGTCTGTCAGATTTGTGATTGAGATACTTAAAATTAGAACTAGAATTATCGTAGGGCTTCTTTCCACGAAATTTGTTGTTGAGCACGTATGTGTCAGCCATGTCAGCGGCGTCGGCAAGACAATCTACCTTTTTCCCCTTTAAATGATAGGATACAGAAGAATCAATTTTCCATAGGAAATTTTCTAACAGGACCAACTCCTTCAGATCGTTGTAGCTTGTGACTTTCTTACTCTTGACCCAATGATTGAAAGTTTTAGTCATGGTCCTGGCAAATACCTTATGGGTTTCTTCTACTTTCTTCTGGTTTTTACGGAAAGATTTCATAATCCTGCCTAACCTCTGCTACTTCTGACAAATACGTGGCTCGAGCCTGCCCTGTCAAAACGGTTTGTAACATAAAAGGCCATTGATCTCTTGTCCACTTCATACCTCCAGCAACTTCCTCAAACAAAACAAAGAAATCCTGCACATTATCCTCAGTGAAAGGTGGAATGACACTAGTCATAGTCAATCCCAGAGGGGGAGCAATTTCGGGAGCATTTGTATTGACATTTAGTTGAGCTATTTGATATTGATATTGATATTGTTCGGTCGTTGCTCTGGCTTTTATGCTGGCTTCTTTGGTATTTGCTTTTATTCTGGCTTCTTCGGTATTTGCTCTGGCTTTTATTCTGGCTAGTTCTAGTTCGAATATTTGATCACCGGTCAAACCAGGTGGCAATTGTTCATCAAGTTGGCTAGGTTTACTCGGGATCCCACCAACGGCTCCGTCTCCCTCCCCGCCTTCTACAGGGAACAGGTGGGTTTTTATGGTCTGAGCCACCTCTACTTTAGACATGTTTGAGACAGTTAACTGGAGATGTGAGGCAAGCACTTTCAGTTCGGATTTTGACAGACAGTCAATATCAGGGGCTGTGGGTTCTTATTCTATGAAAACTCGAGCATCTTTGTCAATAATTAGTTGAGGCATGATTAATATTTGATTTTTAAGTAGTGAAACGTTAATGAAACTGAGTGAAACTGTATGAAACGAATCCTGGCGAGGTCGTCACTCTTCTGTTACGTATCTTGATCCTCAAGTGGTTAACTTGATGAATCTAGATAGAACAGAGATATATATTAAGTATCAGTAAGCTGAAGGCAAAACAAAAGTAAAATCTAATAAAATTATATCCTGTTGTTGCTTCCTTTCCTTTTAGATCTTAGGATTTAGTATCCTTTATTGACTGATACTTTTTAATTATACTAAATACTGAAACTAATTAAAGTCATGTAGTATTTATAAAGAATTATTATTTAACCGAAGCTTAGTAGGCTATGGTTATGAACCGAAGAAGTTATATCTAAAGAAGGACTATTAATTCTATAAAAAGTCTTGAAAGATAAATATTAAAGTAAGAATATTTCTGTCTCTTACCCTTTTTGAAATGAATAGATAGTTTTCTTATAATATTATGTCCTTTTATTTATATTTAATGTAATTATTCTTGGTTCTTGTCTTACGTTAACAGTATTATATTATTATTATCATCAGGATTTATATCAAAGTCACATAAAAAGTTAGATATATATATTTAATAATTAGTTAAATGTATTTCTTAACCACGTAACATTGAGGTTTGATTATGAGTAAATTAAGTTACAGGATCGCTTCATAGATTCGATTCAGGTCTCACTCAAATAATATGAAAAGCAAAAATAATATTTTGAAGCTAAAAGAATTTTCTTCAGCTTAGGGAATCACTAGAAGTAATATTAACACAGCCATGTTAGTCTAAGGCGATATTACTAATATGAGACAATAGCATCACCGTACTAAGCACCGTTAAGCAATGTAAGCTTAATTAAAAGAAAATGAAAGAACTCTTAAGTATTAATCTAAAACAATAGTATTACTTTCATCATAACCCTACTACTTAAAGAGTTGCTTTAGTCCACAAGTTAGTCAACTAAAATAGTTAAGTACATAATAGTAGCGTTAACGTTAATTCCCAATCAAATAGTTAAGTACATAATAATAGCGTTAACGTTAATTCCCAATCAAATAGTTAAGTACATAAATAGTAGCGTTAACGTTAATTCCCAATCAAATAGTTAAGTACATAAATAGTAGCGTTAACGTTAATTCCCAATCAAATAGTTAAGTACACAATAATAGCGTTAACGTCCCAATTACATATCTCACTAACCAACATAACATAAGTGTTTACACGGAACACACTTAACACACACATATATAATCTGACTGACAGTCACAATCCCATTATAATACTTCACCCCGTCTTCCTCCAGCTGCAAGTTCACCTTCCCCAACTCCAAATGAGACTGATTTGAATGCCCACAACTCGGGTCTTATATACTAAACAATGATGGTGTAGGAACGAATCAGGAGGCGAGTGATGGTGCGCGCCCCTATCATAGCTCCTCGAGTTGCATAGCAGGTGCCTGGTCCAATCACAGCTCCTGGCGTCGATCATACGTCATAGCGTCGGGTCATCGAAGTAGTTTGCAGGGTCCCCTATGACGCACGCAGGTGTGAAGGCTTGTTTGCTGGTATGCGGGCGAGCTGGTTTCCCACTCGCTAGTTCGCTCGCTAGTCTGCTTCGCCGCTTGGGTAGTTTGACACTCCTTCAACTCTAATTCTAACTCTTAAATTAACATACAGGGCTCCGTATGTCAGAATATATATATATATATATATATATGTATATATATATATATATAGAGAGAGAGAGACAGAGAGAGAGAGTTTGGAATAGGTGTGTTCAGTAATGCGGTGTGAGAGTGGGAAGAGGAATACTGATATAGCTGAGTTATGGTAACATAGTCATGAAAAGTAGACATTGGCAACAATACAGTATGGATATTATTGATACCAAGAGTAAAGAACCCATAGACAGTTATTAAGAGTAACTATATAGAATGGGGGAGACATTATGACACTGTACGAACACATTTCAGTATATGA
The DNA here is from genome assembly GCA_032716605.1 of Paralithodes platypus. Taxonomy (NCBI): domain Eukaryota; kingdom Metazoa; phylum Arthropoda; class Malacostraca; order Decapoda; family Lithodidae; genus Paralithodes; species Paralithodes platypus. Next base: position 14,299,809 of record CM064581.1, on the reverse strand, counting down.
ACCTCTATGTTGGTAATGGAGGAGATAAATAATAGTGGTAGGCACATGGAATGTGATTATTAATGGTGTTATCCTCTGTATGAATATATAATATTAGTAAATTACAAGGAACAAAAGAACATAAAAAGAAAGACAAGCGACAGATGCATGAGTTAGCCAGGGTAGGAATAACAAAGTTAGAAATGCCATCTGAAATACGTGACCAGCAGGAACCAGAACAGTGACCGAATTGTTGTCCGAAGACCAAACAGAGAGCTACGTTGTGACCCAGATGTGACCAACCTAACTATGCTTTATTCAAGAAAAGGTTAAATTTGTAATTATATTCATAACCTTTGCGAGTGAAAAACAAACAAAATAAATAAATGAATCATCAAAGTACTTAGTGAATGAAGGCATCACTATACTAGACTGCAGCATTATACATGTCAACACATAAAGTACATTTTGGACCAACGGCAACACCACACTCACAATCAGATTGGCCTGACTGTCTATATGACATTAACAACTAGAACGTACAATAAACCGCAACATTAGTGTTCAAATCCGAAATTCGTATAAGCTCCAATATTTTCAATAAACATTTTCCGCTATAGCTCAGAGAGTAAAGTTGAGCCTATGGGAATTTGTATATACAGTATTAGTATACCACGAAAAAAAACCCTAATTGGACAGTTTTAAAAACATTATGCTCGTGCTATTTTTGTGTGTGTGCGTGTTGTTGTGTATGTGCATGTGTACCAGTGCATACTATAATTATGTATGTCATTCTGCTGCATAGATAACAATGTCTCTCTCTCTCTCTCTCTCTCTCTCTCTCTCTCCCTCCCTGTGCCAGTGCATAATATTATTCCTGTATTAGCATTTCCACCAGTACCCTTGTTAATGTGTCGAGTCCTTCAGAATGTACGCATATATAGTTAATACTTATGTATGTCAAAGGAATAGTGTTTGTGTATCTATGAGTCTGTGTGTTTGTGTTAGCGAAGGACAAGTTACAGTGTCTGTGTGATGGTATGTTCAATGTAATAGTTTAGCATCGAATGTGTATTCAAGACTGTCAGTTTGCGAGTGCGTGTTTGTGTGTGTGTGTGTGTGTATGTCAGTGCGTGTGTATGCGTGTGTATGTCATTAATATATGAAGAATAATGTCGTTCTTACAAACTTTCAGATTGTTTTTGTTTTCTTCCTTGTTATTTTGTGATGTAAATATTAATCTTTGTTTCATCCTCTTGTATGTGATTATTTCAAAACATTTATATATAGCGCTCACAGAAACTGAATTAGTTTGTCATTATACTTAGCTTACCTCCAAAGACTGCTTACATTTGGAAACCCATTAACGCCATCAGACATACTTTAGACTCGTTACTATCTAATTACTACACTATCCCCTGTCTGTGTAATGATAATTACTACACTACCCCCTGTCTGTGTCATGATAATTACTACACTACCCCCTGTCTGTGTCATGATAATTACTACACTGCCCCCTGTCTGTGTCATGATAATTACTACACTACCCCCTGTCTGTGTCATGATAATTACTACACTACCCCCTGTCTGTGTCATGATAATTACTACACTACCCCCTGTCTGTGTCATGATAATTACTACACTACCCCCTGTCTGTGTCATGATAATTACTACACTACCCCCTGTCTGTGTCATGATAATTACTACACTACCCCCTGTCTGTGTCATGATAATTACTACACTACCCCCTGTCTGTGTCATGATAATTACTACACTACCCCCTGTCTGTGTCATGATAATTACTACACTACCCCCTGTCTGTGTCATGATAATTACTACACTACCCCCTGTCTGTGTCATGATAATTACTACACTACCCCCTGTCTGTGTCATGATAAAGGCAGATAGACGAACGGAAAGAAAGACATATACACATTCGTATAGGACAGGTTACAGTGACGTCACAAGTGAAACATAATATTGGTTTTGAGTAGCAAATGACAGTGGCCTTAGTGCTTTATTGTATGAGTATTAGATTTTGGTTTATTTAAGGACTATAACAAACTGTATTAAATATTATGTTCTAAGTGACAAATATATTATTGAAGAATGTGACTAATAATAACCATAGTTACAAATCAGTCCAATAATCAATACAGCCTTACTGTTTACAGATACACACTTAATATATAGCGCGTTAAAAACAAATAAAGAATATTGAAGATGCGTGTCGAGAGTAAATTATTTTCAAACGCAACTATGCATATAAAGTTTCCCCTTTAACTGTTGAAAATATTTCGAAATTACAGGCTGCTAATATGTCTGATTTAAGACAATAATTTAAATGTCAACTACTATGTCACTGCGTTATCATGTTTAGTTCACAAGACACTCCAAAACTCATAATTATGTAAGCTCTGCGCCTGTCACAAATCCACAAATAAATGTGTTTATATCAAAGCAGAAGAAGGACTATATTTAATATATGTGTATGACTCATGAACAGGAAATATATTCAACAAACTGTCTGATGTTTTCTTCTTACAAAAACCGCTTTCCTGAAAGAAAGATACCTGTAGGTAGATACATTAGGAGATAGGTAATGAGATCGGTGTAGAAATTAATAAACGGTTAGATAGATGGGATAATACTAAGATCAGCAGATAGCAAGAAAAACTAAAGTAACTCGCTCCATAACCAAATAATACATAACTGATTACCGTGTACTCCGAGGGACCTTGATCCTGACTTTACCTTTTTCGAAAATCTGTTTTTTAAATTTTATTCTGAGCAAAATCGGAGTCAACGTTTTTGAACATATGATAGTTTGTGACACATTATGGCTCCTGGACTCTGTCTATTTTGGTCGGGCATGCAGGCTTTTAGAGGATTTGTATATAATTCACTAATTAAAAGGTTGGTAGTAGGTTTAGCTTAAATAATACGGACATAACTGAAGGTTTTTATGTGCTAACTTGCCATAATCCTGACAAACGGGCAGTGGTTACCTTAACCATCACCATATAATTATATCATGGTATCAGTTGTTATGCTATGGGACCACTGTTACTAAACACGACACGTTCCATACAGGTCCTGACAAACATTTGAGTGATAATTCTGTACACCTTTATATCACCAACATTCACTCACTCTTACTCATACCCGTTATTTACCCTCTATATACCTAAAGGTACCCACCAATATACCTCGTCCATTGTAATTTATTTAGTGTACAGATTAATTTTATAAAAGGTTTTTCTTATGTTTTTCGTTATTCCAGATAAGGTGGGCCATGGATACAAAGCTGCTATGTTTGCGCGAGGAACGAAGACCATGGACGTACAGGATGGTAAGTGTCAATACTGTGTGTCAAATGTGTTTTAGTGTTTGTTATCATATCTGAATGTTTAACCAAATAATGTAGTCTATTTCAACTCAGAAGTGTACAGGGGTAATGATACTTTCACGCAACATTGCTCTCAGTACGCACGGGAAAAGATTATTTTGATAAAAGTGGTTATTTTCTTAATAATAATTTGATGTTAATTAAAGAACAAAATATATATTATTATTATTACTATCGATACAAGAATTCGGATCTGTTTTATACCAAATATTAGGGATTCAGAATAATATATCATGTTTGCTCTATTCTCAAGGAATGACGATTGAATATTATATAATATTAGCAATATCTGCCTTTATCTTTAAAAAAGGTATGTGAAAGACAATTTACTGTTAAAAACGCATTATGTTCTAAAACAACCAAAGTTTATAAATGGCGGAAAGTAAGCATAATATTGAAGGGCGATAATGGCTAAAGGGGTATAGCGAGGGGAGACTCAGTCACAACATGGAAGACAATAAGGGAGAACATAGACCGTAACATTATTTTATATTATGCGATGTTATAATTGACACTAAAACAATGAATGAAGAGAGAGAGAGAGAGAGAGAGAGAGAGAGAGAGAGAGAGAGAGAGAGAGAGAGAGAGAGAGAGAGAGAGAGAGAGAGAGAGAGAGAGAGATCTCAAGTTACATTCCCTTACCGTCCACTTTACAATGCATTATGCAAGATTACCCAGACTCTCTCATGGTAAATCCTCAGACAAGATTTTCACGCTAGACGCCTATAAACACAATAGCGTCATAATTTAAGGGATAAATATATCTATTGTCGTGTTTATGTGCTAAAGAAATTATAATAGCAAAACGGAAAGAAAACTGGAATGAAACTATGTCGACATTAAAGAACAAAATAAAACAGTCCCCGAAGAATGACGCAGGCTAAAAAGCGAGCGAGTATGAATAGTGTGGCAGATATGTGAAAGAATGTGTGGGAATTGTGTGTTTCTTCATAAAAGTGTCAACATTGGCACAGACAATAATAAATGCAGTATAATCAAAATTAGTCATAGGGGCATCACAGGTCTAGTCATGTTGGCTTTGACAGACCCTTTTAAATTAATCTCCATTAGAGTACTGAAACACAAATATTAATCTCCATTAGAGTACTGAAACACAAATATTTACCCCAAACTGTATACTATGGTAGAGATGTGAATCTAGTCTCAAATGACTTGTCTGGACAAGGGAAACAATATATTGCAACCGCATCCAATTCTGGCAATAGTGGCGGCATTAGCCCCACCACCTGCGGAGATGGTATCTCCCAAGTAGCAAAATATGTCCACCATCTCATGTGCCTCATTGCCAAAGTTAACACTCTCGGGCTGATTATTGATTACAAAGCTCATCTTTGCATACTATGCATACAAATTTCTCAACTTCAGACTTTTGCCTTGATAGAGGTCCCTTTGTTCTATTGCAGCGCTCCTTCCTGTGGTGTACCCAGCAGCGACAGATGCTACAATAAATTAAGTTAAAGCCCACCCCTTTTGTGCATACTGCGCATCGGTATACACTATTTTTATCTAGCTTTCCAAGCCATTATTTTACATTGTAAGACCTTGGTTTTATATATAATAACACTTGATCCCATACTTGCCATAACCTCTCTCTATATTCTAAACTTGACCTCGGCATCACACACACTATCTGTGATAAGTACTAGGTCATCTGCATATAGCAGTTAACAGGGGCGCCCAACTCTAAAATCTGTAGATAGTGCTTCCAGAACCATAACAAGAGGGGGGGGGGGTATTAACAAGAGCCCTGGTTCACTTCAAAGAGAACTGTAAACTCCTCACTCAGAACACCTTTCACCCTCACTGCCATCCGTGAGTCCTCGTACCTTTTCATTATATCACGCACCAGCCACTCCTCTGCACCAAGTTTTTCCGGAGCCCATTGTACAACCTCTCTGGGCACCCCATCAAAGGCCTTCTCTAGGTCTAGCAACACAAGGTACAAATCCCAATCTTTAAAAATATATCTTTCCTGCACCTGCCTGTCTATGAAGATAGCATTGATTGTACCCCGTCCTTTCATAAAACCTAACGGCAGGACATTGATAGAGATATTTTCTCTGATCATACCTTCAATTTCTCTGGTGGTAAGGTGCAAGGAGAAAGTTGAGGGAATATAGGAGGTGGCTATTGGTGTGTGTACAAAGGAGTACAAAGGAAAAAAGCAGCAAAAGGTCTTGCAACCCCTCAAGGTTACTTGCCCTCCAAAATACTGCAGTTTCTAGTGTTCAACATTATTTCAAAGATATAAAGATATGAAAAGGAAATACCTCCCTGGGGATTAACATGGCAGGGAGGGTAGGCAATATTAATGAAATAGCACAATTAAGAACATATCTTATTTATTTACAAATGCAGTCAACCCTGGATTCAGAGCAAGGTGCTTGTCAAGGCGAACTATAACATCTCGGGGAAATCCATTCCACAAGTTGACAACTCTATTTAAGACAAAATTCTTGGATTCGTGCGAGTTGAATGATTTACCAATAACTTTGCAACCATTTCCCAGTGTGTAGTTTGATTGGTCTAGTATACAGTATTTACTACAGTTCATATTGTCGATGCCTTTGATGATCTTAAAGACTTGATTTAGGTAGCCTCTTAATCTACTCTTGGTTAGAAGAAACAGATATAATTCTTCAAGACGTTCCTCATATGGTTTGTTCTTAAGACTGGGTATAATTTTAGTGACTCAGTGTTGAACTCATTCCAGTTTGTCTATATCATTTTGATAGTATGGGCACCAGGACTGACCGCAATATTCCAGGAGTGGGCGAACTAAGGAATTATAAAGAGTGTGGATTACATCTTTACACCTTTGGATTTCTGCTCAAAGGACCTGCCTATGAAACCAATAATTGTGTTTGCTTTCTTAACAACCTCCTTGCATTGTTGAATAGGTTCGAGGTTACTTGATATTGTTACTCCTAAATCTGTTTCTTTGTCTACAGTCTTGAGTTGGATAGTTCGCTTGAATAGTTCGCTTTCTCATTTCGGCTTCTAATGTGAAGTACTTTACATTTGTCTTCATTGAAACACATTTGCCTTATTTTAGCCCATTGAGACAACTTATCTAGATTTCCTTGCATATCCTGAATGTGTTCTTTTTGGATTACGGTATTTGCAATTTTTGTATCTTCTGCAAACTTTGAGAGGTGTGCAGGTGAGGCCTTCATCTATGTAATTTATATAGATTAGGAAAAGAACTGACCACAGTACTAATCCTTTGCTTCTCCGCTAGTTACATTGGTCCATGTTGAACTTTCCCATTTTTGTTTTCTTTCACTGAGCCCATTTGCTATCCATTTCAAGGCAACTCCTTCTACACCGTGTGCTTTTAATTTCATCAATAAGCGTTTATGTGGAACTTTATCAAAGGCTTTTTGAAAATCGAGGTATATATAATATCTACAGTTTTACTCTCATCATATAGATTTAGGATATCGTGAATCTAAAAGGTTTGTCAAGCAGGAACGATTGTTTCGAAAACCGCATTGGGTATCTTTAAGTATGTTGTTTTCCTCCAAGTACTTTACGAATCTGTCTTCTATGATAGTTTCTTGTATTTTACAAACAACTGAAGTCAAGCTGATTGAGCGATAGTTACTAGGCATGGTTTTGGTGCCTTTTTTTTTGGGGGGGGGGGGGTTACGTTCGCAAGTTTCCATTCATCCGGCATTGTGTGTGTGTGTGTGTGTGTGTGTGTGTGAGAGAGAGAGAGAGAGAGAGAGAGAGAGAGAGAGAGAGAGAGAGAGAGAGAGAGAGAGAGAAGAGAGAAGAGAGAGAGATGGAGAGGCCAACCTGGTGAATAAGCCAACACCTGTTTTATCCTAAATGACCTTCAACAATTAGTTCAACACCCTCCTCGTATTCCTGACCGCCTTGGGGATGAGCCCAAGATTCTTGATGTATGTTTAACCCTTAAGGGGCCCTCACACAGTCAGGATTGCGAGCTAGTGGGAGTCTAACAGGAGTCGCTAGAGTCACTAGGAGTCATCGATTTTCACTGCGAGTGAGTGGGAGTCTAACAGGAGTCGCTAGAGTCACTAGGAGTCATCGATTTTCACCGCGAATAGGCCCGCAAGTCCGAATTTTCCCCTACTTCTAGTGACTCTAGCTCGCACTCCTGACTGTGTGAGGGCCCCTTTACAGTGACTGCCATACCATTGTATTAAGTGTTCCATCACTTTCTTCATACATTTACTTTTAATAGTTTCAATATCATATTTATTTCTGCGGTCAATTTTTCCCACATAAATCGTGTTTTTCCTAGTGAATGTGTTACTCTCTCTCTCATTCTCTCTCCCCCTCTCTCTTGTATCTCAATCACAAATATAGTTCACCAAAACGAAATATAGCGCACACGGAGGGGAAAGAAGAGGAAGACTTGGAGAGGAAAAGAGTTGGAGGAAGAGGAGAAAGTTTGAACAAGAGACGAAACTGCTCAATCCCTATAATATATATATATATATATATATATATATATATATATTATATATAATAGAGAGAGAGAAAGAGAGAGTGTGTGAGAGTGAGTGTGTGTGAGAGTGTACGAGAACGGGATAGTAGGGAAATGTGCCAAAATTACGACCCAAGCCTTTTAAGATGCAAGATTGCTCAATCTCATAAAGGAGTGAGAGAGAGAGAGAGAGAGAGAGAGAGAGAGAGAGAGAGAGAGAGAGAGAGAATCGTAAATTTTAAAGAGGATATTAAATATTTATCTAATACAGCATAATATATTTCTCCTTTTAGCTATTCTTTCATCAAACACAGGTGTCTCACTATGAAAAACAAAATTTTCCCCAAATAATTACCGAAAATGTATCGTATTTAAGAAATAGTCACGGAAAACGTAATCAATATTTTCTGAGTACAATTTAATGCTTAAAAAACATTAGTTTAAATTTAATGTTCGAGTGTAAAGCTACATAAATCTGCATACACATGTATGTATAATTTGCTTTACACTCTAACATTACATTCAAAATAATATTGTTAAAACATTAAATTCTACTTATAATTCTTGATTAACTATCTTATATGACGGGTTACTAATGACACAAAAATTGGTGGCCCACCTCTTGGGAGAGTGTTGCTTTATTAGTGAGACTCATGTACAGTATGTGATATATATATTTTCCTTTCTCAGAATTCACGTACTGAACTATATTTCTTCTGAGAAACTCTACACCAACTTCAATCCATATACTTCAAGTTATTCCATAGTTTAAAATTGTTCATGACTATTGTAAGCCAATGTTCTCGGTGTCTCTTATTCTTCTGCTCTCACTTGGAAGCACCATATTACCAGTCTCGCTAAGGCAGCCTCCCAAAAGCTGGGTGTACTCAACCGCCTCAAGGGGTTCTTTACCCCTGCGCAGCTTCTTGCTCTGTACAGGGGCACAGTGCATCATTGTATTGAGTATTGTTCACATGTGTGAGGAGGATCCTCTCACACCGCACTCCTAGACAAAGTAGAAAGGAAAGCCTTTTCTATCATTAACTCCCATCCACTCACCAACTCTCTGCAATCTCTCTCTTCGCCGCAATGTTGCATCTCTCTCGCTATTTTATCGCTACTACAATAATCAGTGTTCCTCAGAGCTTTCCCAGTGTATACCACCTCCTCTACGTAAGGTACGTAGTACCCGCCTTGTAACACGATCCCACCCCTACTCTGTGCAACTCTCCAACCCAAGAGTGAAACGCTATGCTCAGACTTTCTTCTATTCAACTGCTGAGCTATGGAACTCTCTCCCAGAATCAGTCTTTCCCTTTTCCTATGACTTAAATTGCTTCAAACTCCGTGTGTCCAGGCATTTTAGCTCGAACGTCCCTTGATTTTGGCCCTGTCACTCATTTAACTCTGGGGGAGGCACTCGCTGCAGGCAGTTATGCCTTTCGTCTCCCTCATTCAGATAGAAAAAAATAGTTACGGTAATTGCATTAGTGTTTTAATGGTGGTTGTTTTAATGGTGGTTGTTTTCTTTACTCTAACATTTGATAATAAACACAGAACAAATCGTTATTGATAGATAAAGATATAGTGTGATATACAGCAAGACAGGCTATCCAATGTCATTTTGTTATCTTGTGTGACGAATGTTGTGCTTTAAGAACGATTTATGTATATTTGTTTGCTCAATGGAGTGACAGCCTATGTAAACATTATAGATAGGGGGAGTCGACGTTTGGGTATTGGGCTATAGTCTGGGATAGAGCAAAGTTGCGACCGAATAAATTAATGCAATACCTGCGACCAACATTATAGCAAACGATAGTGAAGACAATTTATATCATAGCATAAGATATACTGTAAATAGTTAATTATTAAAATACATTGAAGTGAGAGGTAGGAAAAAGGGGGATATATAAGTAGCATTATACACTTGCTACTAAATTTATACGTTTCCTCTCTTTAAGGGTAGGGTTTGAGTGTGTTCCTTAAACAATATCAAACTTAACAAAAATACCCCAAAGAGATATACGTGTACATATTTTCGGTAAAAAAAAATCCCGGACGAAGGCAGGTTCCTCCTAAATTACAGTCTTTCTATTGCTCGCCACCTAAATGCCACGAAAGGTTTTATATGGACAAAGAAATGGGACGAAAGATCCTACAATCGCCAAACTAATGGGGCGAATATCTTACAATTTCAAAACTACTGGAGCTAAACATGAGGGAGAGAGGGTCCAGAGAAAATAAATTGTCCTCGCCCGAAAACTAAAGAGTCCTGGAAGAGGAATATCTTTAGGAGATACACATTTATGATTGTGTCTGTGTGGGCGTGTGTGTGTGTGTGTGTGTGTGTGTGTATGTGTGCGTGTATGTGTGTGTGTGTGCGTGTGTGTGCATGTGTGTGTGTGTGCGTGTGTGTGTGTGTGTATGTTTTTTACTTGAGATAATAAGAGTGTATTTGTGTAACTGCAAGATTATAATACTTTAATGTTTCACTCCTCACAACTGTTCATCCTGGTCTCAAAATAACTGTTTGTTTATATTACCATTTTCCGAACCAAAACCATTCCGTGTTATGAGGAACCTTGAATAAATATGGAGAATTATCTTGTACCTCGAAAATTAAAAACGACCACCGTCTATATCACAATTATGAAATGTGCCAAGATGTGTGGTGTAATGATAGGTAAATAATGTAATAATGAAAGGACTAGATACTTCTGTATTCTACCTGACAATGTTTACTGTATATTAATATTATTGACCAGTTTCCCTTTGACCATTCTTGTTTTGTTTATCACTTGCCATAATATTATACAGTATAATGAAAGTAATACATGTGGAAAATGTTCATAATCGTATGATATGGGAGGGGGACGGTCTCACAACAATTTGATTAACTTTAAAACATCCAGTTTTCTCGAACGAAATTATAATATGCTTCAGTAATTACTGAACGGAGAAAATAAATTTATGCCTTGCATGTGTTTAAGTTTCTACTTACTGGACACATGTTTACCCTCGGTTTCTTCTTAATCTTCTTAAGGAGTTAGGTTTAAGAGGAAATTAGGTTGTGTGTGTGTGTGTGTGTGTGTGTGTGTGTGTGTGTGTGTGTGTGTGTGTTATGCATTGTTATCTATATTTTGATTTACCCAAATGATAAACTAGTTAAATGTTTCTAAAACTGTTCGTACACACTGAATGTATACATTTTGTGTTATTATTGTTTTATTTGTTTTCCTTGTTTATTTTTATTTATTTTTTCTATATATTTTATTTTATTTTTTATTTGGTGTTATTAGCAGTCGGGTTATTTGTTGCGTGGGGAGAGCGGGCAAGGTGTCGTCTGGTAAGTGGTTTTCCAAACTCGACTAATCTTTTGTTTTCTTTATCACAGTTTTCACTGTCTCCTTTTTCTTTGTGGGTGTCTTGACTGTGTGCGCTCGTTTGTGTAGCATACATATTCATACATGAGCACAAGCACACACAGAAGCACACACAGTTACGCTCAGTGCTCATATATAATAACACACACACGCTCGAAAGCACGGCCCCTACACCTACAAGGAGGAGGAGACAGAAAAAACAATAATTAAGAAAGTTTTGAAGGGCATTTACCAGACAACGCCTTATATGACTTTGCCCTACCTCCCTCCTGGGGTACCTGGATGCATCGTTGGGCTACTACAATAACAGCTATTACAGGCAACCTGCCTTTCGTCTTATTTATACATATAACACACAAATAACAAAAATAAAAAATAAAAAAACGTGCGGAAACATCTACTATCCTAAACGCCCACAGTGATCCATTTATTTCAATATATCCAAACACATGTAAATATACCCAACTCCAAACTGAATTAACACAAACATCTCAAAAATGTCAGCCACTGTAATGTCTAATACGCCACTGATACTGCTGAGGAAAATATAACAAAATATCTGGCCATACCGATGAGTAAATTTCAAAATGATGTATATTAGGCCCACCTGTGTATATAATACACAGTACTGTATATACCAACCAGACCATACCCCGCCCACTCCGTAATGTGGCAGCCGGTCTGTTATAGATTTTTTGGTTTTCTGCCTGGGGCTTATTTTGCCTTGTCGCTTTCCTATGTATACAAAAACTTTCCTCTGAGCCATCCCAAAGCCACCAAGTGTTATGTGCTGGCGTTCAAGTCTTATATATAACAACTTTAATTAAAACCCAATGTCCCGACTCGCTGAGAGCTTTAATTTAATGAAATCCTCATGCACGAGAGGAGACAATTCTGGAATGTTTAGTGTGATTTTATTTCCCATACTATCACCAGAGAGGAAGTATTAAGTAACAATAGTGGGACAATGTTAGCATGACAATAGTCAAGCAAAGCCATTTGACAGCATTAAATATAGGCATTAAATATGACTCCCTTGAAGTGTGTACATTAATTGTGTACTTATGAAACGTACTGTAATTTGCTAAAAGGTGTCCAAGGCATCTGTGTATATCCAAATCGATGTTTGTTTGGTTTACTTGTCATAATTAGCAAGCTTTCTGATGATAAGCTAGTGTTTTACTCGTTAAGTTATTGAACTATTTGCAAGCCAGGTTGTTTATAGAGAATAAGCCTAAACTAAGTATGTTACAATGCCAATCTATGGTCCACCACATGTACCCATGGGAATGCCATTTACATAAAATCATAATTATAATCATAATTATCATGAAATACTCTAGAGTCTAGAGTGACCATCTTGCCACTATAACCCCCCCCCCCCCTTTCCAAACACACACACACACACACCTCCCCGTGGCGTAACTGATAGCTCGTCTGGCTCACAACCAGAAGGTCCCGGGTTCGAGACCCGGGCGGGGAAGAGACATTTGGGCAAGTCTACTAACGGTGTAGCCTCTGTTCACCTAGCAGTATAAATAGGAACCTGGTATAAGTGGATGAAGTTGTGACGTCCCATCTGGAGTTGGTGATCGGTTACACGGTGAGATGGGTATCGTACTGGTCAACCTAAGCTACTGGTCAACTTAAGCCTTGGGTGAGACTGAGACTGGTACCGTAGTGAGAATGGTATCGTACAGATTAACCCTAAGCCTTCGTTTCCAGATGTCGCCAATTGGCTAAAATACAGACTACACACACATCCACAGCCATTCCAACGATACATAAACACCTTAACATGCATTTCACGCAATACATTCCCAGTTAAGGAGGTGCGATAATAATGAGCTTAGCTCTCATTGCGTGGATTCCCCTTGACGAACAAGCAAGTGAAAGTGAATACACACCCACACACACACAAGGTTAATCTACAGCTTTTACACATATCATAATCTTCTTAATAATCTAGATATTACTAAGCATGTGTTGTTTTTAAGGTGATAATAAGGTGAAATACACGTCATGATTTAATACACCATAACCTAGAAGTGATAAATTAGTCAGTTGAACGAACTCAGTATGGATAGAAGTTCTCTCAATCCTTGATTAGTGGAAAATATAATTTATTAGCCAATATTTTAAAAGGAAATTGAATATTGGAAATCATAATGTTGTATGGTTGAACAGTGAACTTATAGTTATATTACACTATGTTATGACATTTTAACCCTCTTAGGATAAGTATAGATATATTTATTTAGTATTTGTTTTATTGTTAACGATAATACTATAACAGTGTTTAGCACTCTGTCGTAAGGTATCCTCAACTGCTTAGAGTTAGTAAGATAAGCAAGAAGATCACCAGTAGAGCGGCCCTACTGGCGATCTGAAAGTAGATAATTGGAAGGTAAATAGTTAAGACATATTGAGTTAACCCGAGAAGTGCGATAAGCCTCACCGAATGGTCTACATAATGAACGTGATAAGCCTCACGGAAGCAAGATCATAAAAAAAAAATCCAAAATTCCCCAGGGGCTTCTAAAACAAAGGAATATGTGATTAGGTGAGATAATTCCCCACTAGTACTTCTTACCACTCATCCTCATGTGTCTCAAACCCCCCTCCCTTTATCTCCTTCCCCACCTTTCCCCCTCCTCATTTATCGACTATTTTTCCTCATATTACCCCCATGTATCGGTTACTTTTGGCGTAAATTTATCTTGCACGGTTTTGTACTCACCAGTAACTCACTTAGAGATCTTATGCAACACTGAGATCTCTCCCGCAGTGCTCAGTGTGTTGCGAGAGGGTTGGGAACGCACGATATGTCTCTCCCCCTTCTTACCTACCTATGTTCAGCTATGTGGAGTTCGCCACTCTGCTAGTGGCACCGAGGAGCGCACTGCCCTTTGTTGTTATTTGAAAATTGGTGCAGCAGACTGTTCGAAGGGGCGGAGCGCTCCACTGCGAAGATGGGCTCGGCTGGCACTTTTTGTAGTTCGACATCGAGGGCTCTCTTGAAGCTGTCTAATGAGACGCCCCTCATGTCTCTTACACTCTGCAGGAGTTTGTTGAAGAGACATGCTCCTCTATATGATAACCAGCCCTCTCACAGAGAGCCCATAGCACCTCGAATGTTCATCTTGGGGATATCACATTCCCAGCCTCTCCATTTAACCCTTAATTAGCGGCTCACCACATAAGTCGAGTTAAATAAAGCTGGACTATGTGGCGGCGCTCGACATAACTCGAGTGGCAATTTCAGCACGTAATGTTGCTGAGAGAGAGAGACAAGTGGTGGCAGGAGAGTAGCGAGCGTATGACTGCTCCAGACCACCGCGGCGAACATACTGACACGAATCCCAGCTCCCTCCTCCCTCTTTCACTCGCTATATAAGGAATTATATCGGGAAAGTGGCTAATTACATGCTTTTTGCACTCGCGTTGCACGGTTATTGCAAGAAAACTAGCCATCATAAAAGGATCGTTATGGTGTCATTCGAAAGCTCTGTTTATGCCCTTTCAGGGATAGGTACTTGTTTTACGTTCTGGGTCTTATTTAGGCATGAAAATGATCACGTAAACAGCCCTATTTTGGCTAAAAACACCCCGCTGGGCGGTACATATAAATAAACCGCATAGGCCGCTCGTAAGGTGTTAATGAACTTCATTGCTATTGGGGTATGTACTGTAAATTTGGTACAAAACCCTCTGCGATCTTCCACGTATATATTATTAAGTACCGTTCCCTTCTACGTTCCAACGAATACAGCTTTAGTGATTTTGAACGCTCCCAATTCTGAGTTTATATGTGAGGTGAAGTTCCTTTGTACACTTTCTACGTCATTAGGTTCACCTGCTTTGTATGGGGGTGTTAATACGTTACAGTATTCTATCTGCGGTAGTACCAGAGATTTGAAGAGTGTTATAGGAAATTCACTGCGAGTTTTAAATGTACATAGAATCCAACATGTTAGCCGTTTCGCAGCTGCAATTTTGACCTGGTTATGTTCTTTGAATCCCATATTTTCAGACATTATCACCCCAAGGTTTTTCACATTGTCTTTACGTTCTATTATGTGATTGGATTCTGTTATTTAACTTGTGTTCTCTTTAACGAAATTATCAACTCCGTATCGTATTAATTGGAATTTTTCTTCATTAGACTGCATGTTATTTTCCCTGGTCCACTGGAACACCTTATTTATGTCATCCTGCAGCCGGCCTGTGTCTTCCTGTGTCTTTACTATCATACTCAGTTTCGTGTCATCCGCAAAGGAGGATACTGTACTGTGTCTTGTGTTGGCATCTATGCCACTTATTAGAATGAGGAAAATAAGGGGCGCTAGTAGTTCCTTGGGGAACTGAGCTTTTGACATATGAAGGCTCAGATGTTACTTGGTTTACTGCTACTGATTGTTTTCGGTTCACGAGGAAGTTGTATATCCACCTTCCGATTTTATCTGTTATCCCTTTTGCTTAAAGTTTGTGTGCAATAATACCATGATCACATTTATCAAATGCTTTAGCGAAATTGGTGTAAATGACATCCACGTTTTCTTTTCTTCTAGGGATTTAAGAATGTTGTCGTAATGCTCCAACAGTTGCGAGAGACATGATCTTCCTGCTCTGAATACATGTTGATCAGTGTTGTGTAGTTCATTTTTGTCCATAAATATTGAGATTTTGTCTTGCAGGACTCGCTCGGAAATTGTAATGAGCTACCGGGCGAAAGTTTGTTGGTAGTGCTTTACTCCCTCCTTTATGAAAAGGGGCAATTATTGCGTTTTTCAAACTATCCGGCATTTCTTCAGTCTCTAAACTCCTTCTCCACATTGTAGCCAGGGTTTTCTAAGAGGTTTTCCTTACATTTCTTTATTAGGATCGAACTCCGTGAGTTAGTGCCTGGTGCCAAGTGGGATGGCATGTTGGCAATGGCTTCTGCTATGTCGTGTAGCCCAAAATTAATATCCAGAATCTGGGGGTTTCCGTTGGGGGTTATTCATGACAAATATATTTTGGTCTCTTATTGCTAAAAGGATGAACTGAGATCATTTGTAGTCTTTTTTAATTGATAGACGTCTTTCCTAAGCTGAATAGTATCGTCTAATTATAGCTGGAATTAAATGAAAAAGACGTCACCGGTAAAGAAGTGGTTAATCGGTTTTAATGGCATAACATTTCAATATAATTACGGATACAAATACAACACACAGGAGTAACTAAGATCTACTAAAAATATGTTTCAGGAACTATTCTAGGGATAACATTCAAGAATTTAAAAATGCTTTAAGTTTATTCTCTTGGGACCTTGTGTTTGCTTCGAATGAACCGAATGTAGCTTATACCAAATTTCATATGATATTTAATGCTAATTTTAGTAGATATTTCCCTATACTAACAAAACAAATTAAATCCAAATATTTAGGAAAACCCTACATAACACCGGAAATAAAAGTGATGATACAAGATAAAAATAAAATGCAAAACAAATATGCAAAGAAACCAGTGTCTTATGGTGAACATTTCCGTAAAATGCGCAATAAAGTTAACATGACAATTAGGAAAGCTAAAGCTAACTATTATAAGAACAAACTGAAAGAGAATGCTGGTAATATAAAGGGAACATGGAATACAATAAATCAAGCACTAAATAGAAATACGAAAGTTAAGCTAAGCGATACGTTTATTGTAGATAATAAGGAAGTTTCGACTTCAACAGTTATTGCCGATGAATTCAATAACTATTTTGTTAATGTGGGTAAGGAACTTGCTCAACAGTTTAGAGGAAATAACCCAGACTACGAAAAATACTTGGTGGATAGAAATTTCGGAAACTTAGTTTTAACTCCTATTACATACACTGAACTGATTGAGGTGGTTGAACAAATGAATGACTCTTCTCCGAGTTACGACGGGATTCCAAGTAAAATTATTAAGGAAACTATTGAAATTATATTACCCGTCTTATTACATATATGCAATATCTCTTTTTCGAGTGGCATATTTCCTGATATGCTGAAAATTGCTCAGGTTACTCCCATTTATAAAGCAGATGATAAAAGAAAATTTCAAAATTACCGTCCTATATCAGTTCTGCCGTGTATAAGCAAAATTCTGGAAAGGTTAATGTATTCCCGTGTGTTACCATTCTGTGATAATAACAATATTTTTACAGATTCTCAGTATCGATTTAGGAAAGGGAAGTCCACGGAATCTGCACTTTTATCATTCACGAACAATGTGTTAAGAACCTTTGATGACAAGAAATATACAATAGCTACGTTTTTGGACTTTACAAAGGTTTTTGATACAGTTGACCATGACATACTTTTGCATATATTATATTATTATGGAATAAGAGATAAATCAAATGAATGGTTTCAGTCATACCTTAGAAATCGAAAACAACTAGTAAAATACAATGGTGTAAATTCATGTGTCCAAGAAATAAATTGCGGAGTACTGCAGGGATCCATATAGGGCCACTCCTTTTTCTATTATATATAAATGATATGGTTAACTGTAGTAGTGAAGTGAAATTTGTATTATATGCAGATGATAGTACTATATACGCCAGCCACCATAATCTTCAAATGTTGACGAATATAATGAATCAAGAGATAAATAAGGTAAGAGATTGGATTATTAACAACAAACTTACAATTAATATAAATAAAACAAACTATATGTACTTAAACAGAAATAAAAAAGCTGTAAATCAGATTCAACCAATAACAATCGGTGGATCCAACTTACGTAAAGTGGACAAAGTAAAATTCCTCTGTGTAATTGTTGATGAAAATTGTTCATGGAAATCAAATATTCAACACGTAACAAGCAAAGTAAATAAACAATGTGGTATTCTATTTCTAACTAGAAATTCCTTCAACCAATCGGCACTTATTAACATCTATTACTCTCTAATATATTCACATCTGTATTATTGTCATACAGTTTGGGAAACCGTAACATCAAAAATCGAATTAGGCTTACATTCGTTAGAAAGACGCAGAGTTAGAGGGGATATGATAGAAGTGTTCAAGTGGTTCAGTGGGGTAAATAAAGGAGACATGAAAAATGTACTGAAGCTCAGTGATAGCGAAATAACTCGAACAAATGGTTATAAATTAGATAAATTTCGTTTCAGAAAAGATATAGGCAAATATTGGTTCGGTAACAGAGTTGTAGATGGGTGGAATAGGCTACCAAGTGATATAGTGGGATCAAGAACGATAGGGAGCTTTAAGATAAAATTAGATAGGCATATGGACGAGATGGGTTGGGTGTGAGGGGGATCTACCAGGTGTGAGCCAATCGGCGCTCAGCAGACCCCGTTATCTTGTGTTAATCTCTGACCGTTTTGGTGGAGTCAGTACTCAAGTTATTAGTGAGTTGGGCCTATAATTGGGCCTTGTAATTGGGGATGGGTGTGACAGGGATCTGCCTTGTATAGGCCGATCGGCTTTTTGCAGACTCCCATTTTCTTATGTTCTTATGTTCTTATGAATCCCTTAGCATTGCACAAAAGCGAGTTGTGAGAACAATAACGTTTAAACCTATATCTGATCATACAAATTAACTTTTCAAAACCATAAATATCTTAAAGATTAAGGAACTTTCTACATATGCATGCACCTTATATGTTTACAAATCACTGAATGGATATACCCAGAACAACTTCTTTAAATATCGAGTAAATGCCAGGTACAGTTTCAGGAATAATTTGTCTTTGGAATTGCCACAAATGACTTCAGTCCAATCCCAGATGTCTGTTCATTATCAAGGTGTAAAGTTGTGGAACAATTTACCTCTCGAAATTAGGCAACAACCAACACTGATAGGGTTCAAACGTACTATACAAAAATATTTCTTGGAACAATATTAATCGCTGAGGATATAACATTGTGCTTCTATTAGGAGAATTGTTGTTGTGTTTATGTATTTTACTATATGTGCATTTGAATGGGATTGTTGGATGGATATCTTTAAACATAGAATGGGAATGTCTTAATGTGAAGTGAGTTACTCGCACGTAGGAAATAAATTGTGTATATAACTACAAACTCTTTAGTGAGTATTAATGAGGACTATATTTATGTCTATAAATTAATGTGTTTTATTTTATATACAAGTATAATAGGTTGAATTTGAGTAGATGTGTGTATGTTTTTTTGTCTTGGTTGTGAAGGGGTGTATTGCTGCTATAGTGTGTTTGTGTGGGCGTGTATTGCCAAATTAATGTAGGTGGAAAATAATATCATGCAAAAGGTTCTATTGTATTATATATGTAAGTGTATGTATATGTTTGCGTATGTGTAAATGTGTGCATGTGTGTATATATATATGTATATGTGTATATATGTTCACAATTTTGTTGTCGGAGCATGTGAGTAAGACTGATATTGAGGTGCCTTCTAAATAGAGTATTTCTCTCAAAGGGTACAGCCATATATTATATTCTACATATGTATATATTGTATACTACTTTTGGCAAAATAAACCATTTCAAATTTCAAATTTCAAAAAGAAAACAACGCAATAAAGTTTCATATATTACAGAATAATGTCTACTGCATGGAAATTAAGGGTCTACACTTAGCACGACAGAGGCAGCAGAATTAATTACATGATTTCCCAAATGTATGATACGGCTTCCAAAGGAATGGGAAGCTTACACGCAACCTAGGATCGACAGCTGGATTATTAATTTAAGGGTATTACAGGAAAAAAACATTAAGGTATATTAAAATTACGAGTATACTAATTAGCATCAAAATAACATATACAACGATAAATGAGCAGAAATTACAAACTGGCAACATATGTATTCTCCAAATGTATATAATAACTTATCTCTGCAAACACATATTAGCATAGCTTTGTGATGTTAACTTTCATGATAGTTATTTCAATCTTGGATGTTTAACCTCTGTTAACTAATAACGTAAGTAAGTATCTAGAAGTACAGCAGTTTGATTACTTGTATACAGAATATATGTTTTTCGTAATATACTTTGGACATTTGTCTTCAATATGATGTAACTAGAAAAACAGAACCAAAATAAATCCAATACATCAAAATGCAAGGGCAACTTTTGAGAATTCACACCTTGGAATGGGCTCAGTCTTTTCATCGTGGTATTGTACGGTCGAGGTTAATAAGTGTTGTCACATATTTCACAAAGTTTTGGACACTGACTAATACTCTGAGGGACAAGAACTTTTCCCAGTAACTATACAGATACCAATAACACTTTTTGAGCGATAACCACTGGAATCTATGACAACACTTAATACCCCCGATTGTACAATGAATAAATGTTTCACCCGGGAGTAATCGGAGGATGAAGGGGTGTTGAGGAGAGTGGAAGGGTTAGACTCAAACAGTAGCGCCCATCAAATCGTATTCCAAGCTTCGTAAATCAGTCGATATGTGTTATGTCTTTTCCTAGGCATTTGATGTATTACTTTGCATACACTATGTCACACCAAAAACACACAACAATACTACTTCGTCAAGCAACACCATTACATTCAATAAACTGTCAAATAATTATTATATATATAATTTAAAGCAATATTTGTTCGCTATTAGAATGCATTGCCAAGGTTTTCATTAATAGTCAGAGGCTTTTGTTTAAGATTGAATAAATAGCGTCTCTCGCTTCTTACACACTCTCTCCCTCTCTCTCTCTCTCTCTCTCTCTCTCTCTCTCTCTCTCTCTCTCTAAAGATTTGCTTTTAAAGTACCAGCAGCTGATCAAGTCGTTTAAGGAGAAGTCATCAAGGATCATCGTCTCAGGAATCGTCCCCCGGCTCGGTGTAGAGAGCCGATTTTACAACATAGCCACCAGCACAAATCGTTGTCTAGCAAACCTCTGCAGGAAGGAGAACGTGGGATTCGTCGACACCTGGGACAATTTCTACTACGATGACTATTTGTTTTCGGACGATGGAGTTCATCTGAACCAGGTGGGAGCAGCGCGTTTTGGGCGTCTTCTCAACGATGCGGTGAAGGATTTTCGGAGAAGGAATCGACTCAGCACAGGGCAACCAGGAAGGAGGTCCGGAGGCAGCGAGGACGGCAATCTACAAAGGAATTAAATACTAATCCGTCAAGAACCGCGAATTTGGATAAAGCTCCACCAACACGACCCAAATTCAAAACCGTCAGGGATAACGACCGAGGACCGAGGACAGCCATGAATGTAAATGTAGATCCGACCAGAACCAATAATTTGAATAAAGACCGTTCCTTGAATCCCAAATCCAAAACTTTGAATATTTTCTATGCAAACGCTCGTAGCATACGCAATAAATTTTCAGATTTAGAGGAACTAGTGTTTACAGAAAATTATGATGTGATTGGCATAACAGAATCTTGGCTCAATACACAAGATAGAGACTTTTTAGCAGAGTATTCACTTCCCGGTTATGTAATGTTTGAGAACAGCCGAATAAATAAAAATGGAGGTGGCGTTTTATTTTATATCAAAGAAAGTCTTAACCCGACCCTCGTGTCAAAACCTCAAATTGTGAACGTCGACACATCTTTTGTGCTAATAAAGAATAATAAAGGTACAAAAATAATACTTGCGTTAATATACAGACCTCCAGCTCAATCAGTGCAAACTGACCGAGAAATTTACGAACAAATTGCAGATGTAAGTAACTCACAAGATACCGTAATTTTTGGCGACTTTAATTTACCTGTGACCAAGTGGGGCGATACTCTTACTTCACACTCCGGACATGACTTGTATACGAACTTGCAAGAGAGTTCGCTTTATCAATTTGTTCGAATGCCGACCCGTGGTAATAACGTTCTTGACATTGTACTTGCAACAAAAGAAGAATTGATAGAGAATTTGAATGTTGGTGATGAATTCAGTAACAGCGACCATCGTACGATAACTTTCACTTTAAAGTTTACTAGTAACGAACCAAATAGTAGCATCGAAAAAGTCCCTAATTTCAAGAAAGCAAACTTCCATAAACTTAGAGCTATGTTTAAAGAAACTGACTGGAGCTTTTTAATTAACAATAACGACATAAATAAATCTTGGAAGTTATTCGAAACCACTTACCTAAAAGCAGTGCAAGACTGCATACCATCGAAAATACGGCGTCCAGGCCATAATAATAAGCCCAAATGGTGGAATAAAGATATTTCAAACTGCCTGCTTGCTAAAAAATTTGCTAATGATAGATTAAAATCTCACAAAATGACGAAGAACGGGTGTGAAATTTGTAGAGCTACGACGCAAAGCCAAAAAGTTAATTAAGCAAAGTAAAAAAGACCTTAGAGTTACATATTGCGAATCAAAGTAAAACAAACCCGAAAGAATTCTATAGTTATATCAGAAAGAAAAAAAGTAGTTACTTCAACTGTTGGACCGTTAGTCGATGAAAAAGGAGAATACACCAAAGACGAAGTACAAATGAGTAATGCCCTCAATACCTTCTTTGCATCAGTTTTTTACAACAGAAGACCTCAGTGATATCCCTACACCATCGCCGATTCAGATTGATAATTCAGATGTTCTAAGCAATATCACCGTTACAGAGAGAGAAGTATTGAACTGTTTAGATAAACTCAAGGTAAATAAAACGCCAGGACCTGATACAATCTCGCCTAGAGTTCTAAAGGAAGCTAAGAATGAGCTCTCCAAACCACTGACATTACTATTCAATAAATCCTTGCAGTCTGGAACTATGCCTGATCAGTGGAAGCTAGCCAACGTAACACCGATATTCAAAAAAGGCAGCAAATCCCTACCCAGTAAACTATCGTCCAATTAGCTTAACCTCAGTTGTATGTAAAATGCTAGAAATGGTCATACGAGACAGACTCGTAAATCACTTAGAGGAAAATAACATACTTAAAGATACTCAACACGGCTTTCGTAAAAAAACGTTCCTGTTTAACAAACCTCTTAGACTTCTTCCACGATATCCTCAACCTCTACGATGAGAGTAAAGCTGTAGATATTATATACCTTGATTTTCAAAAGGCCTTTGACAAAGTTCCCCACAAACGTTTACTGCTAAAACTAAAAGCGCATGGAATACAAGACGGTGTGTTGAAATGGATAGAAAATTGGCTCGGCAACAGAAAGCAAAGGGTAGTCATAAACGGTAAGGCATCTAAATGGACCAATGTAAGTAGCGGGGTGCCCCAGGGATCGGTACTAGGACCAATTCTCTTTCTAATTTACATCAACGACATAGATGAGGGTCTCACCTGCACAATCTCAAAATTTGCTGACGATACAAAAATTGCAAATAGCGTACTCTCAAAAGAACAAGTTGACGATATGCAACACAATCTAGATAAATTGTCATGTTGGGCCCAAATTTGGCAAATGAGTTTCAATGCGGATAAATGTAAAGTACTACATGTCGGATACCTAAATGAGAAAGCAAACTATTCGATGAATGGCACTCAGCTTAAGAATGTAAACAGAGAAACTGATCTGGGAGTAACAAAATCGAGTAACCTAAAACCGAGTCAACAATGTTCAGAAGTTGTTAAGAAGGCAAACAAAATAATTGGCTTTATAGGCAGGTCATTTGAGCATAAATCCAAAGAAGTTATCCTAACCCTTTACAATTCCTTAGTCCGCCCTCTTCTGGAATACTGCGTTCAATCCTGGTGCCCTTATTACCAAAAAGATATAAACAAGCTAGAACGAGTTCAACGTAGAGTTACCAAAATGATACCTAGCCTAAAGAACAAACCATACGAAGAGCGTCTTAGAGAATTAAATCTATTTCCTTTAACCCAGCGCAGATTAAGAGGCGACTTAATTCAAGTGTTCAAAATCATCAAAGGCATCGACAATATGAACTGTAGTAAGTACTTCACTATCGACCAATCTAATTACACGCGGGGACACGGTTGCAAAATTATTGGTAAATCTTTTAACTCGCACGAATCTAAGAATTTCTTCTTCAATCGAGTTGTCAACTTGTGGAATGGGCTTCCCCGAGACGTTATAGACTGCAGCACCGTTGATTCATTTAAATTCCGCCTAGACAAATATCTCGCATCAAACCCGCGACTGACTGCGTTTGTAAATGAATAACTTTATCCTCCCCTCAGTTACTAACCCATATGTCCCCTACTAACTTCCTAGTCCTGCCACGTTAGTGGCAGGGCAGTAGTTCCCTTTCCAATGTTCCCTTACCCACTCTAAACCACTGTTTGGACACTTGATCCTCAGTGTTTTGGAGTACAAGCAACCTAGAAGGGTCACTAGACCTGTTGTTGCTTGATTTCCTTTGTACTCCTTTGTACTCTCTCTCTCTCTCACAAGCATTACCATAGACATGCATTAACATTCATGAACTCTAGTCTCACCTCTCGTTTCATGTAAACTGAACAAATAAAACCGTATACATACATATATACTGTACATAGATGCATACATACATATATATACAAATATACGGTACATATAAAGATTCACTTGTTGAGCGATACATATATTAAAGAAAGAGAGAGAGAGTGTGTGTGTGTGTGTGTGTGTGTGTGTGTGTGTGTGTGTGTGTGTGTGTGTGTGTGTGTGTGTGTGTGTGTGTGTGTGTGTGTGTGTGTGTTCCGCACTAATTGCAATATTAGAGAATGGACTGGGAGCGTCGGAGCGAAGCCACACACTTCACATAATTGTAAATCAAATAATAATAATAATAATAATAATGCTAATATTAATAATAAGAAAAACAATACTAACACCACAACACAATAATAACAATAATAAACTGATAATATATAATTAAAATAAAAAGACAACAACAACACCTACTACTACAACTATCACAACAGCAAAAACATCTACTACTGCTAATATTACTACCGGTACTACCACTATCACCACTACAACAACAACAACAACAACAACAACAACTACTACTACTACTACTACTACTACTACTACTACTGCTGCTGCTACTACCACTACTACTACTATTATTACTATTACTACTACTAATAATAATAATAACAATAATCATAAAAGTAATAACAACAAAACACTTATTAGCAGGGTGTGGTCCATTGCACATTGGTTTTTGGCCAGGTAGCCAGGTAAGTAATTAAGATATACACCTGATGCACTTTCCAATAATAGTAATGGGAGAGAATGCAAGTACGGTGTTTTCCTCTCTCT
>CM064581.1:14152621-14274281 GCA_032716605.1 Paralithodes platypus | reverse complement strand
ACCTTTTAACGTATCTCCTATAATAACAGTACAGCCTTCTTACAGGTTCTGCCACTGACAGACTTCCCAGCAGTACCCCTTTTGACTCAATGCCACCCAAAATTACCTCCCCTATACCATTTTCGAATACTACCACCCAAAAATACAACCCCAAAACATGCAAGCACTTTCGATCTTATACCATCCAAAATTAACTTGCTCCCATCCCTTGCCCCCTTCTTGGCAAGCCATCCTGAATCACTAAAGTAACTTCTCCACTAAATCAACTCAACCCCAGCTCAATTATTCAACTCACGCACGTTGGGTCAAGCCCCGACACCCTATTTCTCCCACTATTATCACTGTCTCTCCTACTTAACCAATAAAAACTTCCCTTCTTTCACCCTCACCCACCTTTTCTATATTCATTCATTCATTCATTCATTATTCTAATCATTACCTGCCCATTCCCTGAAGATGCAAGATGTTTACTTGTGAAACGTTGGATCCACCATGAATTTTGCTAACCTGTTGTACCTCATCTCTGAACCCCAGAGGAAAATTGTTAGAAATATTGAAAACTGTAACAATAAAATACTAAATGCTGAAACTGCTATTGCCTTTAACCTCGTCTGTTTAAAAGAGAATCTATTACCTGGCTATACTAACATATATATATATATATATATATATATATATATATGTATATATATATATACTGTATATATATAAGGAGTATGAAGACCGAAGCGAACAGGAAAATATTTATTGGCAACGTTTCAACACTAATCTTGTGTCATTATCAAGCCTAAAAA
Organism: Paralithodes platypus; assembly: GCA_032716605.1. Classification (NCBI taxonomy): domain Eukaryota; kingdom Metazoa; phylum Arthropoda; class Malacostraca; order Decapoda; family Lithodidae; genus Paralithodes; species Paralithodes platypus. The sequence continues at coordinate 14,273,487 of CM064581.1, read as the reverse complement.
GGAGAAAAATATACCCAATCATGAGTATCATTATGTCATCACATGTGAACATTGAAAATATAGCTGAGGTTTATTACATTAAGAGATTATAATTTGAAATATATAAGAAATAAAAAGAAATACGGAATGAAAATATTATATACAGTATTAAGTATTGTTATGCAAAATATTAAAATTTGAAAAGAGGGGTTAATTGGCGAAATCTTAGTATCGAAAGAAGAGAGGGAACAGACTTAGAACATTGAAATAAAATGAGGTTTAAGGGGAGATTTCCACTTGAGGGATTTTTTTCATGACTCCTTTTTCTCTCATGCTTAGCTCCATTGTTTTTCTAACTTTAAGACGTTCGCCCCCATTATTTTGACGATTTTAAGAACTTTCAACCCATTTCTGTCAATTTTAAGAGCTTTCGTGCCATTTAGGTTTCGATTTTATCCTGGCGAGCGATAGCGAGCCTGTAATTTAAGAGGAACCGGCTTTCAGCCGGGACATTTTTCTACCGAAAAATGTACAAATTTATCTTGAAAGGGGCTCAAGGGGGTGTAATCTTAAGCTTGGAGGATATCTAGGGACCAAACTAAAGACCTCCCCTTAAAGATAGAGCTTATGTCTAGGGACCAAACTAAAGACCTCCCCTTAAAGATAGAGCTTATGTCTAGGGACCAAACTAAAGACCTCCCCTTAAAGATAGAGCTTATGTCTAGGGACCAAACTAAAGACCTCCCCCAAGATAGAGCTCTATGTCTAGGGACAAACTAAGACCTCCCCTTAAAGATAGAGCTTATGTCTAGGGACCAAACTAAAGACCTCCCCTTAAAGATAGAGCTTATGTCTAGGGACCAAACTAAAGACCTCCCCTTAAAGATAGAGCTTATGTCTAGGGACCAAACTAAAGACCTCCCCTTAAAGATAGAGCTTATGTCTAGCGACCAAACTAAAGACCTCCCCTTAAAGATAGAGCTTATGTGGGTGACGAATATAAAAATGACTTCTATTATAGTGAAAGGGGCGTGGCAAACTATAATAAGGAAACATGAGTACAAACGGGCACATAATATACTCTTTAAGGGGAGGCAGACCGTTTTTCTGGACCCCCTTCTCCCTAATGTTTAGCCCCACTAGTTTTGAGATTATAAGACGTTCGGCCCATTAGTTTGGCGATTTTAACACCTTTCGCCCCATTTAGTTGTTAATTTTAAGACCTTTCGTGCCATTTAGGTGTCGATTTTTTCCTGGCGAGCGATAGCGAGCATGCAATTTTAAGAGGAACCGGCCTTCGGCCGGGAAATTTTTCTACCGAAAAATTTACACATTTATCTTGAAGGGGGGTCTAGGGGGTGTTCTTGTAAGCTTGATTTAGGTCTAGGAAGGAAACTAACCAAATATATGAATACATGAATTAATAGACCAAACAAGCGGTCAGTCTCCCCTTAAATATATGCCTACACACCTACCTTAATACTAAAAGCAAAGAAGGGGCGTGGAGGTCTCGTGGGTGCCTATAGACGGGCGGAGGTGGTGGGTGAGGAGGGACTCTGTTGTCACACGTGTCATGTCGTCTGTTGCAGTAAACAATATGCTTTAGTTGTTATTGATGGTGAACTACACTCCTTGACATAGAAATAAGTTAAGAAACCGTTGAATTACATTATTCACCGAATTCTTCAACGGGTCATCACTTTGACTCATCAATTATTGGTGCAAATACCTTCATAACAAACAACGCCAGATATGTTATTATATCTCGCAAAACAAACTATAATCAAGCATACCATCATATTTTAAAGGAGCGGTAACAATCTCAAACTATCTACTCTTCTCTCTCTCTCTCTCTCTCCCTCTCTCTCTCTCTCTCTCTCTCTCTCTCTCTCTCTCTCTCTCTCTCTCTCTCTCTCTCTCTCTCTCTCTCTCTCTCTTTATATATATATATAAATACAGTATATATAAATACTTATTTTCCTGTGATTATTGGTTATTGATTTATGTATTGATGTATATGGTATGAAGTTAAATGTGTTCATGAGTGTACAGTATCTGTGTTTTTCTACAATAGAGTTTTACTTGGTATGTATTCTTAATTCGACAGGTACAGAGGCAATGTGAGTAATCACCAAAATATATATGTTTAATTATTATAACAAAGTATTCGTAAATATTTAATTCTATTAAATGCTCACTTTCTGGGGAGATCTCCACTTGAGGGATTTTTTTGTTGACCCCTTTCTCCCTCATGTTTAGCCCCATTGCTTTTGAGATTTTAAGACGTTCGCCCCATTAGTTTGGTGATTTTAAGACCCCTTGCCCCATTTCTGTCAATTTTAAGACCATTCGTGCCATTTAGGTGTCGATTTTTTCCTGGCGAGCGATAGCGAGCCTGTAATTTAAGGGCAACCGGCCTTCGGCCGGGACATTTTTCTACCGAAAAATGTACAAATTTATCTTGAAAGGGGGTCTAGGAGGAGTGATTTTAAGCTTGATTGAAGTCTAGGGAATCAACTAAAAACCTCCCCTTAAATCCTATTACCCATGACGGTTCTCAGGGGATGTGTCCGCGATATGCTGCTCGTATATTACTATTGACTGTTACTTAGCTTCTTCTTGGATCTCCTAGTTCTTCTTCTCTCCCCTTCCATATACATTATCAAAGAGATTGCTTTTAGCTCTCCAGTTTAGTGTCTCTATCATATTTTCCCCTTTCTTCATCTACCCTTCCTCACTCCTCGTGTTGAGTCCCTTCCCAATTACTCTCAAGGCAGGCTCATTATTGCTTCCTCCCCTGTTCCATGTTTGTTCACCACCTACTCAACAAGTATGCTTTGGAATTTGCTCCCTCAATCTCTTTCCCTCATCCTATAATTGAAACTACTTCAAGCTTGGTGTGTCCAGGCACTTTGACTTAAACGTACTTTGAATTTGGCTTTCTATCACTCTTTCATCTCTTGCGGAGACACTTGTTACAGGCAACTTTGCCAGTTGTATCCTTCACTTGCATAGTGAAGTGTATCTTTCCTGTTTGGTAATGTTTGCTTGTATTGATGCATTTGTCTGTGTATAGTTATGGATCGCTCTAGAGTTTACCTGGTTCACAATTATGCGCTACTGTATTTGTTTGTTGTATGACAGTACTGTATTTGTTTGATCTATGACAGTACTGTATTTGTTTGTTCTATGACAGTACTGTATTTGTTTGTTGTATGACAGTACTGTATTTGTTTGTTCTATGACAGTACTGTATTTGTTTGTTCTATGACAGTACTGTATATGACAGTGTATTGTGTTTGTTCTATGACAGTACTGTATTTGTTTGTTCTATGACAGTACTGTATTTGTTTGTTCTATGACAGTACTGTATTTGTTTGTTCTATGACAGTACGGTATTTGTTTGTTCTATGACAGTACTGTATTTGTTTGTTCTATGACAGTACTGTATTTGTTTGTTCTATGACAGTACTGTATTTGTTTGTTCTATGACAGTACTGTATTTGTTTGTTCTATGACAGTACTGTATTTGTTTGTTCTATCTATGACAGTACTGTATTTGTTTGTTCTATGACAGTACGGTATTTGTTTGTTCTATGACAGTACTGTATTTGTTTGTTCTATGACAGTACTGTATTTGTTTGTTCTATGACAGTACTGTATTTGTTTGTTCTATGACAGTACTGTATTTGTTTGTTCTATGACAGTACTGTATTTGTTTGTTCTATGACAGTACTGTATTTGTTTGTTCTATGACAGTACTGTATTTGTTTGTTCTATGACAGTACTGTATTTGTTTGTTCTATGACAGTACTGTATTTGTTTGTTCTATGACAGTACTGTATTTGTTTGTTCTATGACAGTACTGTATTTGTTTGTTCTATGACAGTACTGTATTTGTTTGTTCTATGACAGTACTGTATTTGTTTGTTCTATGACAGTACGGTATTTGTTTGTTCTATGACAGTACTGTATTTGTTTGTTCTATGACAGTACTGTATTTGTTTGTTCTATGACAGTACTGTATTTGTTTCTTCTATGACTACTGTATTTGTTTGGTCTATGACAGTACTGTATTTGTTTGTTCTATGACAGTACTGTATTTGTTTGTTCTATGACAGTACTGTATTTGTTTGTTCTATGACAGTACTGTATTTGTTTGTTCTATGACAGTACGGTATTTGTTTGTTCTATGACAGTACTGTATTTGTTTGTTCTATGACAGTACTGTATTTGTTTGTTCTATGACAGTACTGTATTTGTTTGTTCTATGACAGTACTGTATTTGTTTGGTCTATGACAGTAATGTATTTGTTGGTTCTATGACAGTACTGTATTTGTTGGTTCTATGACAGTACTGTATTTGTTGGTTCTATGACAGTACTGTATTTGTTTGTTCTATGACAGTACTGTATTTGTTTGTTCTATGACAGTACTGTATTTGTTGGTTCTATGACAGTACTGTATTTGTTTGTTCTATGACAGTACTGTATTTGTTTGTTCTATGACAGTACTGTATTTGTTTGTTCTATGACAGTACGGTATTTGTTTGTTCTATGACAGTACTGTATTTGTTTGTTCTATGACAGTACTGTATTTGTTTGTTCTATGACAGTACTGTATTTGTTTGTTCTATGACAGTACTGTATTTGTTTGTTCTATGACAGTACTGTATTTGTTTGTTCTATGACAGTACTGTATTTGTTTGTTCTATGACAGTACGGTATTTGTTTGTTCTATGACAGTACTGTATTTGTTTGTTCTATGACAGTACTGTATTTGTTTGTTCTATGACAGTACTGTATTTGTTTGTTCTATGACAGTACTGTATTTGTTTGTTCTATGACAGTACTGTATTTGTTTGTTCTATGACAGTACTGTATTTGTTTGTTCTATGACAGTACTGTATTTGTTTGTTCTATGACAGTACTGTATTTGTTTGTTCTATGACAGTACTGTATTTGTTTGTTCTATGACAGTACTGTATTTGTTTATTCTATGACATTACTGTATTTGTTTGTTCTATGACAGTACTGTATTTGTTTGTTCTATGACAGTACTCTCTTTCCATTCCGGAAACTGCGGTTTGATTGTCATATACTGTATATTTTGAGTCATAGATTTAAGCCAAATATGAATAGTACTCATTTATATATAATTGTAGCGGATCAACAGCATCCGATGCATTTCTTTAAGGCGACATTTCCACTTAAGTTTTTTTGTTTTCCTGGACCGTTCTCCTTCATGTTTAGCCCATTTGTTATGAGTTTTTAAAACGTTCGTCCCTTTAGCTTCGCAATTTTACGCCTTTTTGTTCTGTCAATGTTAAGACCTGTCGTGTTGTTTAGGTGTCGATTGTTTATTTTGTTTTTTTCCGGCGAGCGATAGCGAGCTTTTAATTATGGCCAGGACATTTATCTACCGAAACATATAAACATTTACCTAGGGGATATTTAAAAAAAAAGTTTGATTGAGATTTAGGGATCAAACTATAAACCTCACCTTAATCAAGACTACAAGTGTGACATCGGTTGTAAGTTAGGCATTAATCGTGTTCTGTCATTCCCTTACTGTTTATGACATTATATGGAACTAAACTGTGTGTTTGGTCCGGGAGGATTATTGTCATGCACTTGGTCCGCCAAACAAAATAGTCCGGGGATGTTAGATCTCCGAGGATTCCCTTCAACACAATCCTTGAGAAATGAACCTGTCACGGGAAAAACAAGAAACAGATCCTTCAATTTATATGTTGTTGCTCTGAACGCGTGACACATAGCAACCTCTTGGAAGAATCTATAGTCGATATACATTGTGTCACAGTTAAGGGGGGGTGACCTGTTTTTGTTCTGTCCTTTTCTATCGTTCTCTGGCTTGTATCCATTTGGCCCCATTCAGCCTACTGTTTTAAGACGTTTATCCCCATCCAGGTGTAATTTTTTTACTGGTGAGCGGTAGCGAGCCAGCATATTTTTTATTTTTGTTTGACAGCAGGCTAAATTTGTACATTTTTCGACAGAAAAATTTCTCTGGCGAAGCCGGATTTCTTCATATAATGCTGGCTCACTATCGCTCGCCAGGAAGAAATCGACACCTAGATAGGGTCTTAAAATAGTTGACTGAATGGGGCCGAATGGATACAAGCCAGAGAAAAAGAGAAAAGGACAGAAATAACAAAAATCAGGTCACCCCCCTTAATGTTAATGTTAAATTTCCGTTCACCTTTTCCATATCCCTTTACTAAAACTAGGCAAACTCTTCTCGTAAAATAGTTCAATTGTTACTATGCCCATTTTCTGGAGTTGCATTTTCTTTATATTTCCATTTGCCTTGGAATGCTCGCTTTTCCCTTCCATTACTTCTTGCTAATTACCCTTCCATTACTTCTTGCTAATTACCCTTCCATTACTTCTTGCTAATTACCCTTCCATTACTTCTTGCTAATTACCCTACTTCTTTTCTATTCAAGTACAGTAGATTCCCACGACACTTTACAGTTATCAGTGGTTCCATGTTATTTGATATTAACTGTTATTGTGTTTAAAGTCATTATCTTGAAATGTCCAAGCTATAATATTCTGTTTACTCCAAATTGTTTTAATCTTCTGTACATTATTCATTATTGCCCATTCCAGTTTCGTGTCTGATTTTCTTTCCTTCATTCTTCACTCGATCTTCCCAAAGTCTTCTCCTCTCCTCTTGCCTCGCCATCAAAGATACCGACTGATGTTCATCATGTCTGGATTATTCCGCCTCGCTAAAACATTGACACCATAAAGTTGAAAGGTTAAGCTGGTCATATTGTTCTCCTCTCCTGCCTCTTCCTCTGTTCTTCTCTTGTTCTTGCTATGTCTGCATCTACAAAATCTCCTATTCCCATTATTTTCCTTTTTTGTTTTGTTTCCCTCGCCATCCACGTTATATTATCTTCTATTCCTAACCCTAATTCACCTGTTGTCCTTTATCTCCATCTCCCCCCTTCTTTGTTTCTTCTCTGTTCACCCTTTCATTTTTCGTCTTCTCCCAATGCTTCTCTACGTTGATCATCTCCTCTTGCATTCACCTACACAGAGACTAACCCCGCTACCTCTCACAAACACCTCTTAATTTTATTAACGTCACTACATTTAACAAGCACATCACACTTTTGTTCCAACACACACACACGTGTATATATATATATATATATATATATATATATATATATATATATATATATATATATATATATATATATAAACTCCCGTCCACTCACCAACACTCTGCAATCTTTCTCTCTTCGCCTCAATGTTGCATCTCTCTCGCTATGCTATCGCTACTACAATAATCAGTGTTCCTTAGAGCTCTCCCCGTGCATACCACCTCCTCTACGTAAGGCACGTGGTCCCCGTCTTGAAACACAATCCCACCCCTACTCTGTGCAACTCTCCAGCCAAAGAGTGAAACATTACTCTCAGTATTTCTTCTATTCAACAGCTGAGCTCTGGAACTATCTCACAGAATCAGTCTTTCCCTTTTGCTATGACTTAAATTGCTTCCAACTCCGTGTGTCCAGGCATTTCTGTCTAGAACGTCTCTTGGTTTTGGCCCTGTCACTCTTTCAACTCTGGGGGAGGCAATAGATACAGGCAGTTCTGCCTCTTGTCTCTCTCACTCACATAGAAAAAAACAAACAAAAAACAAAAAACAATATATATATATATATATATATATATACAGTACATACATATATATATATATATATATATATACATATATATATATATATATATATATATATATATATATATATATATATATATATATATATATATATATATATATATATATATATACTGTATATATATAAACACAAGTTTAGCTCCATCAAAATGAACTGTTTTGTAAACCGATAACTGTAAATTCAAGAGCTAACGTTTTGTACAATATGATAGAGCGAAATATGCTGTTAATTATGATAGCTTCGTATATTTACGACGTAGATACTTAGCAATCAATACAAACAATCAGTTCTAATAGATTTAGTTTACCGCCAGCTGAAAGAATGCCGACTATAGTGCTGCCTACCACACATAAAACTATTGGTATACCATAATATAATAATAACATTTGTTGTCAAGTGGCTAACTCTGATGCAGCTACTGGGAACTAGCAACTTATTTTCCTGTATGGACAATCAACCTAGTTCAACTTCAACCTACTACCTCCTCCACCATCCTCACTTTCTTATTCTCAAAGCAACTATAGTCTTCTCTCTCTGTTAATGGCATCCTACTCATTTAGCCTTGCTGCATTTCCTCTTCCTGCGGTACAATTCACCTACAATGTTTTCTTGGCGAGTTATCTTATGATTCTCACGGCATAGTAAAGTCAAAGAATTTGTTATTTAATTATTATTTTCCTGCAACGGAAGACCATAACCTATATCGCTTGTAGGTTATCTATGTAGTTCAGTAATATTATGAAGCTATATTTTAGGCACTTGTGCTTATTCTTAATGTATATTGCAATCATTGAAACTGTATTACATTTGGATAACCAACATAATTACAATTAATTCCTTCTGCTCCCTTGACTTGGCTCTCAGCATTATACAAATTACCATGCTCTTCTTCTTCCACTTCTGTTCCTCCCTTCTTCATCTCTCTCATGTCCTATTTATAACAGGCAATTACAAACTGGTCAAGCCCTCCCCCCGTCCCCCCTAATGCCCCTCTCATTTTACAAGTAAACTTCCTCTAAGAATTCAGTCTCGATGAGGCGGCCATTTTCTTTAGTGGACTTGTTTTATGGCTCTGCTTATTGTCTAGGTCATTGAGGTCAAGCACATAATTATGAGGGCAGGGGAATAATTATCCTTATTGTAATGTGTATTGCTGTTGGCGAGAGAGAGAGACAGAGAGAGACAGAGAGAGAGAGAGAGAGAGAGTTACATAGAGATACATAGATATACATAGAGATACAAATATATACAAACCACACAGAACCTGAGGTCCTTAATAAGCAGTCCGGCTTCAAAAAACACTTTTATTTTATTTTATTTATATATATATATATATACTGTATATATATATACAGTATATATATACTGTATATGCATATGTTTTATTCATATTTTTGTTTCATATCACCCCAGCCCCCTGTAGATAGAGGTAGAGCCATTCATTTAAAGCATTTATTGTGTTGCGAGTTTGAGGATCATTGTTAAATGTGAATAGCGCATTTCTATTGACTTTGTCGAAGCCTTTCAGTCGTCTCTTTTTTTTAATGAGAACAAACTCATTTTTGTTTAAGTTTTTCATAATATGTTTTTTTTTAAATGATGGTATCATCTTTGTCGGTCGAATTTCACTACCCTTATGCAGATAAGGTGACCAACCTGCACGCCATATTCAAGAAGAGCATATCAAGTGATTTCGTCATGGCATTGTATGTGAATAGTTTATTACATAATTCAATCATATTTGTTAGGCATGACTTATTTGATCCAAAGCCATGTTGACTATATATGATTATGTTGTTTGATTCGAGGTAATCTACTATCTTATCTTGATTCGAGGTAATCTACTATCTTATCTTGATTCGAGGTAATCTACTATCTTATCTCTTAGTATTCCAATCACTTGGTAAGGTCCCATGGTGTATGAATAAGTTAAATAACTGTGTCAAGGGTTTGGCTTTCTCGTCCTTAATAATTGTAATTATTTTGGGGTGGAGAATGTCGGGTCCCGGGGTCTTATTTACATTGGAAGTATTTAATTTGCTTAGTACTTCTCTAACAATGGTGGTTAATTTTCTTATTATGTGAGCTGAGGTATTATTTTCCGGGGTTTGATCGTTTACTTCATCCGTTAAAACTGACCCAAAATATTCGTTGAGCATATTTGCCTGTTTTTATCACCAGTTATCGTCTGATCATCTTTGATTATAGTGACCCGGTTCCTCTTTTTATCTGCGTATTATTATTGACGGACCTGTATATTTGCTTTGGGTTTGTGCCACTACAATTATGTTTTTCCGCCTTAATAGTTTATATTTATTTACTTATCTTCTACTATGCTTATATAAGTTCTTTATGACTCCATTGTTTGGGGTATTTATGACAAGTTTGTGGAGTTCATTTATTTTCCTTATTGCCTTGCAGATGCCTGTACTGAACCAAGGGGGCATACTTGATTTCATATTACGTTTTGTTTTCGTGGGTAAACATTTGTTGTGCGCATCTGTAATTGTAGACTTAGATTATCCCACGGCTCATTTACTGCGTATATATTTAGGCTATATGGTTTGAGTGTACAGTATGTTAGATACCGTGGAATATTTGCTTATTAAGTCAATTCTTAAGATTTTGTGATCGGACGTTGACAGATGTTCACGTACATCTAAATTTGATAATACATTTTCTTAGGTAGTGATTACGAGACCTAGTATATTTCTCTCTCGCGTTGGCTGTTTTTCGTGTTGATTAAAAAAAATATTCTGGATGAAGCTTATCATTAGGTGTGACCATAGAGGATAGATTGATAGAGTGGAAAGAGTTGCATCCAAGGGGTAGCACCATTGTTGTGGGGCATAATATTATAACCAAAAGACCTCAGTGATTACTACTTATTAAATACTCCTTGATATCTGCGGGCCTGGCTTGTCTGCAGTGTTACCATAGTTAGGGAACCTTGAACTTCCACATAATGAGGGGGTGTTAAATTAATGAGTGTAAGTCTTTAAGAGTGAATTACTATGGGTAAAAATACTTGACAATTATTTAAATAAAATATTTTTATATAAAAGCAAGAGAGAAAATCAATAAGTATACCTATTATACACTATATAAAATACTTATATATGTGCAAGTATAACTCCAAGCAGCACAACAAGAATACAAATGTAGTTTTGAATGTATAATATTAGTTACATGTTATGTAGATGTTAAATTGTAAAGTTGTATTAAAACTGGACATTTTGACGAAATACGTAGTTATGGCATACTTACGATATCTAGGCTAGGGATATTCTGTTCCAGCCTGTTTGACATTGGCAACTCCCGAATCTCCCAACAACAATGGCGGGGATAGAGGAGGCTTGTCTGTGAACCTCCGCATAATGACGACAATTTTACAATGATCTGGCCTTTACAGTAGCCTTTAGCTATGTATATTGAACTCTTTCAGTTTACTGAGTCTGTAGATAACGGTGATTGGATTATTCATGCGTTATTAATACAAGGTAGTGATTATTACAAATGAATACGTACCCTCCCATATTCTTTTGCGATCGTGCTGCCATCTCTTGTGTGCGCGGATCACTATTGTTAGGACTGTGACGTCACTCTTTCAATTCTACTTCTATCCGCCTTGGTCGTAACTCGGCATTATTTCCTGTCCGTATATTCCAGTCAATAAGGTGGAGGTTATAGTCACCTAGTACAACAGTTTTATCGTAATTATGGTTTTCTCTAGTATTTCATAACAAATGGTGTCATCAACAACAGTTTATTTCGGGGTGGTCGGTATGCAATAGTGATATCTATCTTCATCTTCTTTGCGTTTATTTGGACGCACTCTATTTCCGCATGACTTTCGGGGAGAGTCACCTCAATTAGGTGATTAGGATGTGTGACCATAGCTGTCTCCCTTTAAGGTGGCCTCACAAGCGTTTCCTAAAACAACTTGTGCCAGTGTTAGCGTGTCAGGTGGTCGTTTAGCTCTAATAACCTCCCTTACACGGAAAATGAGAGTGTGCGAACACCAATCGTAAATATGCTACTGTAGCAAAGTAATATTAAACAACGGATAATGGATTCGTGAAATTGATAGCACCCTGATTCATTTTGACCACATGAAACTCACATTTATAGTGGTCTTAGATAAAGTTAGAAGTTAGGTGTAGATGAAGAATACATTATGATATACAATTTATAGTAGTCGACAAATACCTAAAACTATGATTATGTTAATGACACAGTATTGTATGCTACAGTATACATGATTGTATTTAGGAATATTTATTGTATCTCAGTGAGAAATGACTGGTCAAAAGGACATTTATATGAAGGGCAACGTGAGAAGGGAGACGTATGGACAGAGAAAACAGGGAAGTCAAACAGTATAAGGGAAAAGGGATCTGTTAACATAAATTTAATGTGGACATAAAAACCGTGAGACTGAGTATGCTTGTACACTTGCATATTGAGCGAGAGAGAGAGAGAGAGAGAGAGAGAGAGAGAGAGAGAGAGAGAGAGAGAGAGAGAGAGAGAGAGAGAGAGAGAGAGAGAGAGAGAGAGGTGCGTAGAGAGACACCCTCCTGTTTTTTTTTTTGTTTTTTTGTTTTTAAAGTCCTCCTCTATTGATGTACATTCTGTATTGTTTATCAAAATCATGTTATTTGTATTACCCTGGTAATAGTTATATACAAATCATGTTATTTGTATTACCCTGGTAATAGTTATATACAAATCATGTTATTTTTATTACCCTGGTAATAGTTATATACAAATCATGTTATTTGTATTACCCTGGTAATAGTTATATACAAATCATGTTATTTGTATTACCCTGGTAATAGTTATATACAAATCATGTTATTTGTATTACCCTGGTAATAGTTATATACAAATCATGTTATTTGTATTACCCTGGTAATAGTTATATACAAATTATGTTATTTGTATTACCCTGGTAATAGTTATATACAAATCATGTTATTTGTATTACCCTGGTAATAGTTATATACAAATCATGTTATTTGTATTACCCTGGAAATAGTTATATACAAATCATATTGACGTTTGATTTGATGAGTGTGTAACCCAGAGTTTATAATTGAATCTTCTCCTCTTGTTTGTACTTGGCTATGACACTGAATAGACTAGTAAATGGAAGTGAACACTGTCGATGTGCAGACTCAAACTATTAGTTTACTTAAATTATAATACAAATTGTTTGAAAGTGGTTGTGTAAATTCTAAATTCCATTCTCAATTGTCTCTTCTTCCTACTTCTCTACATTCCAATCTCCATCTCTTACATTACAATTCCCCAAAGGCTCCAACACCCGTGCATTGTCCTTCTAGTGCTGGCTGTTTGGTTATTCGATATTGAGATTATGTCTCTGACAGGCCCAGCTAACTCGGGACCACGACCCACGTACTTCCCCCTTTTGTAAGGCGTGTTTTTGTCTAAATATTTTTATCATGATGAAAGTCGTTCATACAAATATATATTTTAAACATTAGAATATACTCACATAATTTAGGGCGAAGACAAGATTTAACAATTTCTCTCTCGCGTATTAACGTGGTAATGATCACACCTGATCTAAACTGTCTGGACTCCTCAGTATATCGGACAGGCACCTACAACAAATTGCCTGAATTAAGGCGTCATCACATGAGCGACTCGTCCCTCAAATTATGTTGGCAGCTAATGAAGTAATCTTGTACCCGAAAAGAATCTGGCTTCAGGTAAATTTCCAATATCAGTGCAAAAGATCGTATACATGTTCCTGGAAAAATATTGGATAATAGCTCCCGTGTAATACCTCCTTCATAGGGCCTTAGCTATATCCCGGCCCTCCCTGGAAAGACAAACAGCCGGTCAACATTACCACATTGTAATATTGATAAGCCAGGCTTTTTGCATGACGTTGTGCCTGGAGTCTGTAGTAACACTGTCAACACTTGATGATATTGCTGTATGAATATACAACGTAGTACACACAACCATCAAATCACAATATTAAAATCTTGTCTACATTCATAAGCAGAAGTACATCTATGATTGGAGCTAAACAAGCTCATAACATTCACGTATTGAATGTATACTAAATGTACAATTCACAAAGCACTATACAAATAATATGTCCAAAAACATATAAACAATCAGAGTTCATATTTTGTTTAGCATTAAAAAAAAAGAAAAACGACAAATGTAATCACTACAATTATATTATGCAATGAATAACCTCTCAGTTTAATTTGAACATTATATTTTCAGTTGCGAGAATCAAAGTGTCCATAAATAAGCTACACCTATTAACCCATTAATATTTAAATGCACTAATAGTTTATCTCTATAACCTAAATACACAGTTTTAATTTAACCAAATAATGTAGGGCAATTTTCACAGTATACGATCCCCATATGCTACATCGGACTACTTTGCATAATAAGTACAATTTGTATTTTTGATCTACAGTAATTTCCCCCTACTTACACAAATAATTGGATCATATTCACACATGTAATTATTGTTTTAATTATATCTACAGCATTAATGATTACAGCAGAACTTAATCGAATACGGATTATATTATTTTATTGCATGTTAATAACTTTTGTTATGCTAGTCCTAAAAATAATAATCATTGTTTCACTTCCTTCTCGTCCTCCGATTCTTCTTTTACAATTTCAACATTAGTTTAAAGTAATTTTTTCCCGGATTTCTTATCTTCGGACTATTTACTTGGCTGCAAATGTTACTAACATGTTCCAAACTAACATTATAATGGTTCATAATATTTCCAAGCAATTTCAATCATGTTTTGTTTGTTTTAATGTTTAAAGGTACAATACTTTGTGTTATCTCCTGTAATCACCTCATTACGCTTGCAGGATATATTTCAATGTATTTCCTCTTAAATAATTGTGTTACCGGAAATTAGAGTTCTCAGTGTTCATTGTTCTGCATTTAAAACAATCCAATACATATATTTTTACATATATATGTCTTAAATTTGAGTTAACACACGTAGCATTTGTTTTCCATTATGATTAGTTTCGTATTTATAGTCTATCAATCAATATAATTATTATATTGATATACACGGTAATATGCGTACTAATTTTTTTACAAGCATATTGTGGTCAACTATTAATACTATTATATTATATCACCAGCGCATAAGCCCAACTTCTTAGGTCAGAATATTCCAGATCCTAAGTATTTCATTTAGGTCACAATCTGTATATTACTTGATAAATACCTCCCCATTCACTTTTGGTAACATGACTGTAAAATAATGTACCTGTTCCTGATGTGACCTATTAATATTGATTAAGGTATTCATACAGACAATTCATACTCCCTATATTTTATCCACTCCTTCTCTCACGCACATATTATTCCCTTTCATATTTCGCACTTATTGGATTCTTGTATTATCGATGACACTCATCATTTGAATTACTTCTTCAAAAACAATTATCCCTCTAACATTTGACAAGGACTCACTTGCTAATATGACTGACATTCATCCGTGCAGACATGTAACTCTCGCTCAGAACTTTCTGATATACAATATTTTGTAGGCTTCTATTCAGAGTAATGGTATTTTTAGTCCAAAGCCCCAAGAAGCTATTGCTGCACAAATATATATATATATATATATATATATATATATATATATATGTTACATTTTAGGAGATATATCTGTCCGAGTGAATGAACGTGAAGAAAATGTCCCACAAGCAACTCTGTCCTCTGTCAGAGAGGAAATTATCCATTTGCAGTTCTCCTTCATCAAACAGAATATTTGTCTAGCTCTGAAACTTCACATTCGATTGTAGCAGTGGTCGGAGGTAGGCTAATCCAACAACATTATGCGCACTGCTTGTAATAGAGTGGATATGCTTTACCTAGCCTTACTCATGGATGTCTGCTTGGTTGTGTTGTGCTCACATTATGAACCAACCTGTTACAGGCAAAGTGGGGCTTCTGATTTATTCGCAGCCAGCTGATAGGTAGCAAAGCATGGACGGCACACTTTGCGGAGTTCAACATCTGAAACCCGGCAGAAATATAATAACATTCAAACAGCTATGACTGCAGAGTTAGAATGAACGAATGCGACAATCGTTATTCAGGCAAGGATAATAGAGAATAATTATATCACCACGGATTACCTGGTGCCACTCTTGGTTACTCTCTTGTATGCACAATCAAACACTTTCAGAGACACTTATAACTGTTCGCCCCAGCCAGAAGCATTCCATCACTCTCATTGTATCAGATAAAACACAAGTTCATCTTTTTTTGTTTTACTGTGTGATTCGGAAACATCCTTCCAAAGATACGGACATTCAAGAGAGAGAGAGTGCGCGCGTTACGATTACAGGCACGATTCCTTCCCACTCCGTGCTTTTTAGAATGCATTATGTAAATTTACCCCGGAATCTCTCTCTCTCACGGGACTCCAACAACAGCAAAAGTCGAAAGTACACTCGGATACCATAGTCTCTAGCCCACTCATATACATTCGTGGACTCCCTATGCTTTTATGTATGCAATTAAAACTATTTGGATTGATTTTTTTATATAAATTGCTTTTCAATAAATAGTATATATAGTTTTGTAGTTGATGCGTAGACAATTATATTCATAAATTAGTTTCCAGATATATACTTCCATACATAAAAAAATAGTTGCAGTCCACAAATATTTATGGGTGGGCTAGGAACTATGGTATCCAAGTGTACCACTTAAACCAGCCAAGCGACTTAGTGAAATGTACAGTCGTGGACAGGAATATTTGATTAGTACATAATATATCACATGAACAAGTGAACATTGACGAGCGAGACAACGAATTGTTATATGTGGATAAGTAAAACAAATAAACACACACACAATTAAATAGAATACCTAATTGGATTCACTGCCGCTGGATTAATTCTGGCTAAAGAAGATACGCATGCACCATTAGTCAACTGACCAATTCAAATTACTCAGCTGACTAGTTTCAGCTGTGATCGACTAATTCCTGACTACAGTAATTTCAATAACGCTGGACAAATAACTTGAGTAATTGCACTAGTACTTGAGTAGTTTGACTAGTACCTTGTAGAATAGTGTAATGAAATATTGTTCAGTTTATGTGGTCTAGGTACCACAGTATTACCATCAAAGTGTACAAAACCATTTGATGACTCAAAACTACAATTAGGAGAGATACAAATATCCCTTTCTGAATGTTCATGACTAGGCCTACTATCTTAAGAACTTACATGTTTACACTTATTCTGTGTAAACCAGGACAGTAGGAGATAAGTCCTCCATTCCTGGTATTCCACCACACTTTAACATTTCCTTGTTGACCCAGCTCTCCACTGTTCCACAACCACTTCAATAACTGGTCCAACACACACACACATCACACACCACACACACACACACACACACACACACACACACACACACACACACACACACACACACACACACTGTCGTCAGTTAGGAAGCATTTCAAGAAGGAAAATATCTCCCAGGATTTTAACTTAAGCTATGGTAGTATGTTTGATGACTATATTACAGGAGTAAGCAGACAAGAGAGAGAAAGCACATTTGAAGAATTGAATGTATTTTTGTAGCGCAGTATCTCTGCAGTGTGTAGAGTTGTTTCTCACACTTATAACTAGTGTTATAATCAATGTATTTGCAAATTCAGTACAATATATGTGGTAAGTACTTATCTTTCCTATCAGTAGCAATTGTCCTGATAGAACTATAATTCAGTACAATATATGTGGTAAGTACTTATCTTTCCTATCAGTAGCATTTGTCCTGATAGAACTATAATTCAGTACAATATATGTGGTAAGTACTTATCTTTCCTATCAGTAGCAATTGTCCTGATAGAACTATAATTCAGTACAATATATGTGGTAAGTACTTATCTTTCCTATCAGTAGCATTTGTCCTGATAGAACTATAATTGCTTGAAATGGTGACACAGTGCTAAATTTCCACATCACAGAAGGACCCCACACACACCATGCAAACTACTGTAGGTTCGCTGAAAAACATAGATTCTACAATGTTTATGGTGAATGATGGTAGTATTGGTGGTGTTAACGATGACGATGATGATGGTAGTGATGGTGGTATTGTGGATGATGATGTTGGTGGTAGTGATGCTAGAGGTAGGGGTTATGTTGGTGGTCGTGATGTTGTTGTTGGTTGTGATGGTGATGGTGGTAGTGATGGTAGTGGTAGTGATGCTGGAGGTAGGGGTTATGTTGGTGGTCGTGATGTTGTTGTTGGTTGTGATGGTGATGGTGGTAGTGATGGTAGTGGTAGTGATGCTGGAGGTAGGGGTTATGTTGGTGGTCGTGATGTTGTTGTTGGTTGTGATGGTGATGGTGGTAGTGATGGTAGTGGTAGTGATGCTAGAGGTAGGGGTTATGTTGGTGGTCGTGATGTTGTTGTTGGTTGTGATGGTGATGGTGGTATTGATGATGGTAGTGGTAGTGATGCTGGAGGTAGGGCTTATGTTGGTGCTGGTTGTGATGTTAGTGATGGAGATGATGATAACAATGATAGTGGCAGATACGTTGAAAAGGAAAATTATGATAATGAAGAGGTTGGTGATAAATATGGTCCCAATTGATATGCGATATTATGATTAGTGTTTAATTAAGTGTTATTTTGATGCACTTGATATAGCATCACACATTTGTTTATTAATGTTGTAGGATTAGCTTCGTCAGTAAAATATATATAACATCGACATCATGATGGTTATCGCACGGTAATGCGGGTCACACTTATATTATATTTTGTGTTTTTTATTCAAACTAACTATCCGTCTCCGACCTGTACTATTGTGATAGTGTCGCAGAACCATCCGGCTTATTTTCCTCAGAATTTATGACACAACCCGCGACATTTGTTTCCCCACATTTCTGGAATTGCCTACATTACTCAAACCACACTGGAAAATATTCCCACTCTAAAATTCCCTCACCCGTGCTGAAGATTTCGTAAAATGCTCGACTGCAGTAATATCTACATCCTTGAACCCATTGTAGCCAAACGAGTTGTTTATCTTTATGCGATTATATGTGCGGATGTACGATTGACTTAAGAGTGAAATTGGTTATGTTTTATTGTATAATTGTATTATACGAATTAAAAATGCACAGGAAATAACACTTGTAATGCAATGTTGCCAAGGTAATATAAAGGTGATGATATCGATTGTTTAGCAATTTAAAATAACACAATTGACTATACTGGGAAAATATAATTAGATGGAGAAAACATAATATGTTTCGTATCATAATATCATGAGTGTAACTAATTGGTTTACTGACAGGAATGGAAAAAAGCGTTCCAATGCCAAATAATACGAAATGTAAATTGTCTATGATAATATTTCAGAAAACCCCAAATAGAATCACTGAAGGAGTGTCATCAGAATGACATTGATACAAATATTTAGGCAATAATGTTAATATGTAAATTAATGGAACACATAAGCGAGATATTCTTGCTATGCTGATCAACATTTAGTGCAACAATATTTGAAGAGTGTTGAAATAAACGCAGTAAATAGCAAATGCAGGTATGTTGTCAACATTATATTAGGGTAATTAAATCAGTGAAGGAAACAGACACTAGACAGAACATAATAATACCATTATTGACAAATAGGTTCATGGGAATAGTATTGTTTCACAGATGAGAAAGAGAGATAGAGAGAAAGAGAGAGAAGGCAATTCAGTTTACAATGCCTGCCAGCCTGAACTCAAGACTTTACTTTGAGTCCTGCTGCTGGGGGGGGGGGGGGGGTTAACCAGGACAAAAGACAGGACATCCAGGAAGGAGAAAAGTCGAGGGAGAAAAAGAAGGGGTCGGGGAGGAGGATGAGTGAGGGAGGCCACAGTTCGGCACACACACTCACACACTCTCTCTCTCTCTCTCTCTCTCTCTCTCTCTCTCTCTCTCTCTCTCTCTCCTATTCCAGCACTAACCAGTGTTACAATAACACAAACATATTCCATGCTCGATCCGACTCCAAATGATCCTTCTTAACATAATAACAAACTCTTGGAGTATCCCCAACAACCCCACAAAAACTGTCGTCGCGCCTCTTCATATATTTCGTTTAATTTATATTCCCTCAACAAAAGTGTTCCTCTCAGTTCAAAGTTGGAACATATAACAATAATATAAATTATATTGTCCTATTTATGACACATTTATCGGACGATCTATGTATGAATGTATGTATATGCTCAGGCCCAATCCCCACTTTTCCTATTTTTATTTTCATTTTCTATTTTACTCTATTTTATTAATTTTTTAGTTTTTATTTTCTTGGGGTGGCCGACTCAAGACAGAGCAAGAACAGGGAAAACACAAAACACAAGACAGAACAACGAACAAACAGACAAAACACAAAATTCACACACATCTAGGTCACCCCAGAGAAGACCCAGAGACCAGGGTCACCAAGGTCGCTCCAGCACTCCCCCGGCCTCCGACCACCCGGAGAGGTTCCGATCTCAACAGGCAGATATGCAGCGGAGCCAAAGCCACAAGCCCACCCACCACACTTCCAGGCGCACCCTTCATATTAATCGTCTCCCCGGGCCAGGCGCCTGATGGACTATTATCTAGTCCAACTTGCGCCCGACCCCTTCCCCCTTCCCCCAAATGACCACGTTTTCACTCAGCTATTCACAAGCATTCTCCATTCATTCCTCTGTATTACCACTTCCTTTGCCTGATCTATAGTCATTCCTCTATCATCCAAAGCTTGTCTTACACAGTCTCTCCATCTCAATGGGGGTCTTCCTGCCCTTCTATCTCCCCTTGCATCTGACTCACATATTCTCTTTGTAAGCCTTTCATCTCCCATTCGTTCAACATGACCATACCAGCTCAGCACCCATCTGTCCACTCTGGCTGACAAATGTTCCTCTTGCCCCACTCTCCTACATATCTCTTCATTCCTCAATCCGTCCCTACGAGTAACTCCACACATACTCCTCAAGCAGCTCATCTTCATCACATCCAGCTTTCTTCTCTCCATTTTCTTCAGAGCCCATGTCTCAGCCCCATACATCACTGTTGGCACCACAATTCCTTGATACATTGCACTTTTTACTTTCATTCCGAGATTTCTCGTCTTCCACATACTTCCCATTGCTCCGAAAACCTTCCTTCCTTCACACACTCTCTGTTTTACCTCCATTTCCATACCTCCACTCCTGCTTATTGTTCCTCCTAGATATTTAAAACACTCTACTTGTTCCAATATTTTCCCATCCAGCCTCACATCTAGATTCACCCTACGATCACCTCTATTACATATCTATATCGGACGATCTACTGCATGAAATTTATGTTAGCCTTGTCTGGTCTACCTTGATTTTGGTTCTCAATCACTTTTTCAATCTCGGTGGGGCACTTGATACAGGCAGCTTTGCATTGTGTCTCCTTCATGCACATAACAATATAAAACAGTATGTATGACTTCTATCTACATGTATCTAATTACTTATAATATTATCCATGTATTAGGTATGTTTTATATATGTTTAGCTAGTGCTCATTGTTTTCTTTTCTTGTTTTACCCTATAATTATAACATTCTATTTGGTAAATTAAGTATTGAAATTAGTCGAAGCACAACTATTTTAATGGGCTGATATAACGCTACCTATATATTATCCGTATGATGGTATATATATTTCGTATTAGGTGGGTAACCGAATACCCCTAATAACTAGTTACTGTATATCAGCCTTGTAAATGTATGAATATTCCAGCTGGACCCGTTGCCAACTGTTGGCATTTCTTTAATGGTTTATCTTCAAATGTCTTCACCTCTTCTAAATCAAAGCGACCATCTTGATCACCACATACTTTTGCTATTGTTTTAAATTAGCGACCATCATAATTACTTCAGCGACCATCACTACCACCACCAGCTACCAAAACGATCTAAAATACAAGAACTATCATGACTACAAACCCACCCACCATACTATCACTATAATCAACACACATTTACCGTCACACCGACCACTTGCGATGTTCGGGCTGTAAGGGAGATGGACCGGTAGACAGATGTTCGGGCTGTAAGGGAGATGGACCGGTAGACAGATGTTCGGGCTGTAAGGGAGATGATGGACCGGTAGACATAAATATTTAGCAAAATTAGCAACTTGGGGAGATTGTTGGCACCAATCGAGCAGGGCAGTACACAGGGGAGGCCATAAATTATAGGCATATGATAATACCTATAATCTACCTTTAGGACTCAAAGGGTTACAATTATACGGTCTTAATAAACTCCTCTGAGTAACGTAGGTCCTTCTTAAACTGCATAAAATCGTCTAATTTTAGCCACAATTAAAGGTAAAAGGCGTCATCGTGCAGAAGGGGTTAATATGGAAACTGGATTAAGTTTAAGTACATCTACTCACCACAACGTACTTCACCCACCAGCATTATCTAACATAATTATATTACTTACTCCAACAAGTCCTTTCAAAATTCTATTTAGTAATCTATAAATTAGAAGTTATTGAATTGTGACCCCTAGCATCTTGTAACCCGGAAAGGATTGAAGAAAATAGGCTTCAAATTACCAACTATATTTACCGTTTGACTCTTCCAAAATTATAGAAATATCAGGTTGAATGATTAAGCCATTTTTGAGTTAGGATAAGTTTTGCTCTTTTAAGTAGGGAAATGGAAGGACTGATACCTAAAGAGACAGGTTAATTTGCATTGACATTGATTTACACGTGTGAACAAATATGAGTACATTTCAAGATTTTGTTTTTTTAATCTAAAAGATCAATACAAGACGAAAAACATAGATAATAAAGAATCCACCTTTAGTAATTCTGGAAAGTTCAGGGATACGTTGTGTGTTTAAGTAAGTTATGTTGGCAGAGAAAGATGTTGGTGCCAGTAGCTGGAGGCTGTGTGTTGATCATAGAAGATAATGTACAGCAGGAAACATTCCCACCAGTTACTGAAAATACAATATTGGTGGTATTAGAGCTATTTATAAATTGAAATAGAAAACACAAACATAAAATTTATCAAATAATTATATATGCATAGTCTACTTATTTTGCTTTAAGTTGAATAACTAAAATAAATAAATACACTAAATATTGAGCCTGGTACATTTCTTGTCGACTTAATAATTACCTCACAAATATTGAGCAGACTATATTTGTCCCGCAACTTAATTGTATCACCAAAGTTATTATTAGCTTTAACTGAATATCAAGTATTGCATGTATAAATTACTGCCCCTACTATATACCGTATATATATATATATATATATATATATATATATATATATATATATATATATATATATATATATATATATAAACGCTAGGTGTTGTATCCATTCACCTACATGGCAGATACCTAAATATATATAATAGGTATTGATTAATGTACATGTATTATGTTAAATCAATTTGTATAATGCTTAGATTAATTTCCCTATTTAATGTTGAGTATCATTAATCAAATTGTGTCATGTTGCATATATAAAATTGCAATACATTTTCCAAAATCATATTTAATTCTTAGAGCCTGCAATTAAATGTAATTTCAACGACATTTAACATGGAATCCTTTTCTGTTTCTGGACATATTTAATAATATATTATATTTGCCGCTTGATATTAGCATGTATCATCAAAATTACCACTTATAAGCGCTGCATTCTTAAACAAGTTCACAGAAATAAAACATATCAAGTTGAAGTGTAGTAGTTTGGAAAACAAATTAATGCAAACAAGTGTCAGGAACTCGGCTGGCAGGGGATGCTATTAATAGAGTGGGACACATAATAGAGTATAGTAGGATTAATCTGAACAACACAATAGCGAAATTAGACCAATTAAATATTATTTGACGAAAGGGACGTTAAACCCGGATGATGCTTGTGACCTTCATGTCTACTCATATTAATGTTGTCACAGCTGTTCCAACCTTCAAGATAGCATCACTATCAAAACATTAACATCAACCGAATATAACAGTGAGTCTATTCCCTAACTTTCCACCATCCCTCCACATCTCTCCATTCTCCAACATTTCTACCCCTCCTCACACCCACAGAGCATGGCACGCAGTTTAAATATCAAAATGGTAGCGATTTATTAGTTTGCTCTAGAAAATATCTGGACAAAGTTTCCTCTTTTACACTTGACTTCTGTAAACAATTCCCCGATAAAAGTTAGACCGGCGGATACTGATATAACTGGTCGGGTGAACCAACAGGAAATGAGAGAGAGAGAGAGAGAGAGAGAGAGAGAGAGAGAGAGAGAGAGAGAGAGAGAGAGAGAGAGAGAGAGAGAGAGAGAGAGAGAGAGAGAGAGAGAGAGAGAGAGAGAGGTACAGTCATAAACATTATATAAAGCTACGCCCAACTGAATCAGTACCGAACCCAAACGAGATAATACAATGTATTATTATATCCCATATGCTTGGCAAGTTGGCATTAATGGTTCAGTTATTCAATTGTGTGTAACCTTGCATACATCCAAGGCTGTATACGTAGGAGAGATACACATTTTAGCTGTATATTTATTGATTGTCTTCCCGTTTTCCGCCAATATACTGTAAATTAGTCGTAGGTGCATAGTGCTATAGATGACACTATTTGACTCCGGATGACTCTATATTAAACTGCGTTGGGTTTTAACCAACTATATATTCTGGCGATCTATTCGTGTATTTAGCAACACAAAACTGTCACCTCTGTATACCATCTCTCTCTCTCTCTCTCACTAGTACAGATGATTCAGTTAGCTTCACAATGTAGCCTTTTAGCTAAGGCATGTCTTACTTAAGTTGCATAAAACCATTAGTTTTAGTTAAAGAAAACAGTGAAACAAATAGCTTAGGATTGATAGTGTTATTGACTTTATGAAGGAATCAGCAAAATACATAAAATCGGTGTGGACACTAATTTTTAATATGAAGCCATAGACTACGGTATGTAAACCAACTAAATATACTCGACTCATGTTAGGATTTCTTCGAATATTTAGTGGTAGCATAACGAAGACAATTTAGTTTGTCGAGATTGTGTGGCAAACATATGATATACCTTACGTCAGTGGGATATTGTTTGCATTCTATGTCGACAATACAGAGGAGTGTGAGACGTTTCTAATATGATCTTCATGTGGAATCTACATATTGGAATAGGGCCCTTACTCAAAGACATTCTTTCTTCATGGATGCCATTTATATATTATTAGTACTGTAGAATGATCATGACAATCAATGACAACGTCTATCAACACACTGGTTTGTCGAAATTGAGTACGTATACATAATTTCGGACTGACAGAAAGGTATATTGTCGACAAAAAAAATAATACAGTAGAACCGTTCACTATTACTGTTGGTCTACTATGAACCATCAAAAAACATAAACAAATCTCCAAAATGTAAATACTAGGTCTAGTATAATTATACTGTATATTAGAGATAGCTTCGAAAATATAAGTTAATCATCAGTGTCTTGGAGTGTATCGTCGTGAGCCATAATAGGTATACACCCACCTGGATCCTTGAACAACTAAACCAAGTTCTGAAGTATGTGGGATTTAATAAAACCTAGTTTTGTATTGCTTGGATTACATACAAAATCCTGTGGGTGTGTGGATATTATGGTTTACAATAGTACACATATTGAAACAAAAATGAGATCCATTTAATTACTAGCCTCAAATTAAATTTTCTTTGGTAACGGCACATTGGTGGAAAACGTAACTGGTTTTCCCATATGAAATAACATATGCTATTATGTTATTATCATTATTTGTGTTACTAGTAGCAGTATTAATATAATTATCGACTGCAAAATGTTGTTTTAAACCTTTCGAGTATTTATTAAAACATAAACAACTCTTTTGTGTTACACTTATGGTCCCTTGGTCAGTAGAGCCTCCCCAGCCGGTTTGTTTACGTTTACCAAGTGCCGCCGCGTCAGTGCCGTCCGGTGTACCATCTTCACGGGATTGTCACACACCAACAGGACTTACCACCAACACTTACAGGCCAGGTAAGTTATCCTTCATCACACAGATAACTAGCAAACTCATATAAAAAATCAAGCTAGGCCGTCATGAGTAGAGAGAGGGAAAGATAAGAGAGAAGGTAGTCAACATGTCGGCCACCGTCTAGGGCGGCAGATAGCGGGGAACAAATCAAATTATTGTTTTGGTCGACCAAAAGCAAATCATTTAATATAAATAAATGTTACGTTAGGGAATAGCTAATGTATAACTATATGAACTTTGAACATTGGCACACGAATATATCTTATTTTATATCAGGCCTCTATCTTTCCTTTTCTTGGTCTTATTGTAGGTACCATTTAGAAGAGCATTCTCCTCCATTTATATATATCTACAATTAGTATGTTATTTCGTATTCATCACACAAGCTATTATCTCTCTCTCTCTCTCTCTCTCTCTCTCTCTCTCTCTCTCTCTCTCTTTGAGATATCCATTAAACCTTCTGAAGCTAGCACTGCAGTACAGAGGAGTACAAGGAATTTATCTAGTTTTACACCGGGTCGAAACCATCAATATATTATTTAGACAAATATGTTAGTTAGGTCATGTACAGTACTTCATTGCCATATATATCCACCCCGTCGGTAATTCATTATAAAAAAATCCCTAAATCTCGCACGGCTCACCCGATCTCCATTTTCTGTTGCGTTAGTGCGGGACATCCACCCCCTCGCTCCAACACCTTCTTTAATTTATGCCACGCCTGCGCAGTAGTGTTACACACCTGCCAATAACAATCAATCTTGTTAATGACGTAGTATCAGGTTACATGCCTCAACCACTCACAACCATAGACTACATAATACCTAGACACGAAAGAAGACGCCACAAATCTGTAAATAGTGAGCCGCGCGTTCGAGAGATGGCAGCACGATCGCAAAGGACAATGGGAGGGGAGGGTCCCCACACAGACATTATATTGACTATCCTTGTCCTTGGTCCTCATTAATTCGTAATAATCCCTACCTTGTACTAATAACGCTATTAATAAGCAATTGAACATTATCAAGAGACTCTGCAGACATGACATAGTTAAATAAACATAAGTAGAGGCTACTGTAAAGGCGCCAGTCATCGTGTAATTGTCGTCATTATGAGGAGGTACACAAGCAAAACTCCTCCAACACCCGCCATTGTTGATGTGAGATTCGGGAGTTGCCAACGTCAATGGTGGGACAAAATATCCCTAGATGTCATAAGTATAAATGTCCAGTTTTAGTCCTACTTGACAAATTAACATCTACATAACATGTAACATACTAATATATATTCAAAATTACAATTTAATTCTTGTTGTGTTGCTTGAAGGTATACAGCTTGCATCATTATATGAGTAGCCTATGTTTTATAGTGTATATGTATACCTAATGTTTTCATCTTGCTTATATATATATATAATTTATACTAAATAATTTACAAGTGTTTTTACCAACATTAATTAACTCTTAAATACGTTCCCTCTTTAATCTATTGCTCCCTCGTTTTGCGGATATTCCTTTAACTTTGGAAACACTGCAGCAAGCCAGCTGGCAGGCGCGCGCGGCGCACAGACTATCTATATAATAAGGACAAGCCACTGAGGTGCTTTGCTACAGTACAATACAATAGTGCTGCCACCAAATCCCTAGGACGCGTGGCAAACTAACCGTGTGACGTCACGCTTTCGTGTCTAGGTTATATGTAGTCTATGCTCACAACCACCCACGCCCCCCCCCCCCCCCCCCCCCTCCACCGTGCCTGTGATTTCACCACTCGAATCATGGCCTCCGTCTGCGATGGTTGTACACCTTCATTTTTTATATATTATTGAGAAGTGTTTAAGAAAAAACGAGCCAAGTTTTAGATATCTTAAAAGCCCATGGTGTGTTGCCCTCCAAAGTAGATTGTGTTAAGTGTGGACGCCCCTGTACTCTAAGAGAACAAGTTAACCCCAAAACAGGCAAAAAGACACCTGTATGGCGCTGCCACCACGATTTTTTTCTTAATAAAACTCGAAGAAAACTCAGTGTGACACCCAACCACCACCACCTCCTCCCGCCAACCCCAACGCTTCGGATACCGACTCCAACACCGATTCAAATTCCAACACCGACGACGACCACGACGATGAATGAGGTACCTTAGTTTCCCATTAGTATATGTTATTTAGAATGTTTTCTAGTTTAGCACTAGGTAATAGGTAAGGGTTAGTTTGGCATCCAATGTACTAGGTGATAGGTAAGGGTTAGTCTTGTATCCAATGAACTAGGTGATAGGTAAGGGTTAGTTTGGCATCCAATGTACTAGGTGATAGGTAAGGGTTAGTTTGGCATCCAATGTACTAGGTGGAAGGTAAGGGTTAGTTTGGCATCCAATGTACTAGGTGATAGGTAAGGGTTAGTCTTGTATCCAATGAACTAGGTGATAGGTATCCAATGAACTAGGTGATAGGTAAGGGTTAGTTTGGCATCCAATGTACTAGGTGATAGGTAAGGGTTAGTTTGGCATCCAATGTACTAGGTGATAGGTAAGGGTTAGTCTTGTATCCAATGAACTAGGTGATAGGTATCCAATGAACTAGGTGATAGGTAAGGGTTAGTTTGGCATCCAATGTACTAGGTGATAGGTAAGGGTTAGTCTTGTATCCAATGAACTAGGTGATAGGTAAGGGTTAGTTTGGCATCCAATGTACTAGGTGATAGGTAAGGGTTAGTTTGGCATCCAATGTACTAGGACATAGGTGGAAGGTAAGGGTTAGTTGGACAATATTTACGACTTAGACCGTCGGCGAGACAGGTTAGTTTTTGGTTAGGTTAGGTTAGGCTAATGGTGAAAATACTAAAATGCGACGGTCCTCGGTATTAAACAACACTGTATATCAAAGAACAAATAAAAAACAACAACAAATTACCTGAAAAACTCGTAACTGGTTGGTGATAAATTTTTACCAACGCCTTCTTTATGCAGTATAATCGATATTTACCCCCTGCTGGCAACATAGATGACAATTTCAATAATTCATGGGGGGATGAGAGGGTGCAAAGTCCCCCCTCAACCCCTCGTGTATCCAACATTGGAATTATAATTAAGACCATGAAAACACTCATTTCTCACAATCTGGAGGAAAAAACATGAAAAAATAAGGGTGCGAGCCTATACCCTATAATTACCATCTAAAACATTGCAACATTCGAGCTAACTTTTGCCAAAAGTTGGCTCGGGTTTTCAAAATATCAGGTTTTATTCTTTGGCAATTTTGGAAAACCCGAGCCAAATTTCGAAATTAAGTTAGTCTTTTTAGACTCAGACAAATTGCAAAATTCGAGCCAACTTTTGCCAAAAGTTGGCTCGGGTTTTCGAAATCTCGGGTTTTGTGGGTTGCAAATTCCTTAAAACCCGAGCCAAGTTTTGCTACAATACGCTATTATCGCCTGTTTACGTTTGTAACCCCTAATTTTCCCTGAACTGCATAGCCCTCCCCACTATCGGGGGCCGTGTCATAAGATTGATGGATAATAGGTTTTTTTTGCATTTTCCGATGGGGTTCATAAAAAAACACACCTAAAAAACCCAAAACAAGGAAAAACAATAAAAAATACTTGTAAAAATCGTCCCCGGTGTAAAACTGGATATATACCGAGTACAACAGACTACAAAGGAAATCAAGCAACAACAAATCTGGCGACCCCTCGAGGTTACTTGCTTCTTAAATTACTGCTGTTTAAAGCGCCCAACAGTTTGTTAGAGAGGATATGATAAATTGTGTACTAAGTAAATAATTAATGTATGCATTTACAAATGCAGTCATCTGTGGGTTTCGGGCAAGAATCAACGATGTTGCAGTAGACTGCAACACCGTTGATTCGGGGAAGCCCATTCCACAGATTGACAATTCGATTGAAGAAGAAGTTCTCAGATTCATGCGAGTTAAATTATTTACCAATGAATGTCTACCCATTTTCTCTTGTATAATTTGATTGGTCGATTGTAAAGTACTTACTGCAGTTCAAAATATCGATGCCTTTGCTGATCTTGAGAACTTTAATTAAGTCACCTCTTAATCTCCGCTGTGTTCGAGGAAACAGCTTAAACTTTTGAAGACACTCCACATATGGTTCGTTCCTCATACACGGTATCATTTTGGTAACTAGACGTTAAAATCGCTCCAGTTTGTCTAAATCTTTTTGGTAGTAGGGGCACAAGGACTGAACGCAATATTCCAGAAGTGGACGGACTAATGAATTGTAAAGAGTGAGGATTACATCTATGGATTTATGCTCAATAGATCTGCCTATAAAACTTATAATTTTGTTTGCTTTCTTAACAACTTGTGTACATTGTTGACTAGGTTTTAGTTTACTCAATATTTCCTTTATATATATATATATACACATATATACTGTATATATATATATATATATATATATATATATATATATATATATATATATATATATATAGGGACGTATGTAGTATCCGGGCATACGGTCGTCATGTTATGTTCGTTTATATTTACTGTTACTTTTCTGTTAGTTGCCCCCTAATGGCAATATATATGATAATGACAATAAGTCATGGGCGGTGTGTGAGGGGGTAAAGCCCCCCCCCCCCTTTAGCGCATTATTGTATCCCACGGAAGGCAAAATAGACAGGAACATGATCGCGAGCATGCCCGTAGTGTAAACAAGACGGGCGTTACGCCCGAATGCTACATCCTTGCCATACATATATATATATATATATATATATATATATATATATATATATATATATATTGCCATAGACCTTCACTGTGAAAAGTGGAGTCTAATAATGAAGGGAAATACCAGGGCTTGATATATATGCAGACATTCATCTTTTCTATTTGTATTGCTACGTTTCGGATATACTTACTCCATTGCTAGGTATGTCTAAAAAAAACACAGATACACCTGTATAAGAAAACACAGATATCATAATAAATTACAATTATCTCATAAACCCAAAGAAAAATTACATGGTATAACAAATTTGAAACATACTACTTTGGTAAATCTGGACAATATTAACTCTGCTACACAGTTGGGATCTCAATCTGTGTACAATCTTGTTTACCCATACAATGGCATACATCATTCCTATGTGTTATTTCCTGTGCAAATTATTTATTAAACTGTGTGTGTTTTTAATTGTTATTGAAGCAGGAGAGGCAGCCATGTCGAATCAGTGGAGATCTAATTGTTTCCTCGTTTCCACCATATTTTTAGTATTTTGTCATCCTCAATATCAATGCTAAGACCAGCCCAGTGGTGGTCTGGGGGCGGCAGCCCCCATGTTAGGCTAGGTTAATGACAAATTATGGTTTTCAGGGGACATATTTTAACATTGTTGGGCCGTGTTCTTATATTGTAATTATTATACTAATTTTCAATGGTCCTCTAAATACAAAAAATAAATAAAAGAATTACATTTTAAAAATACTATTATTGTGGAGCAGAAAATCTAAATACGGACTATAAATTAATTGCAACACTCATAAACATCAACGAAATAAATTAAAAACAATAAAAGTTAATGACGAAAGTCCTAAGCATTGTAAAATATGTCAGAAACCCGAGAAATAACTTCCATTATCTGGGCTGAGATATTCTTCTCCATCAGTGGGTGATCTGACTCACGGTCGTGTTGACTTCTAGCACTATAAGAGGGATTAGTGTATGGTTAATGACTTTTAACTGTTCAAAGATATGAACCCTAATTGACGTTTTGTGCAACCTATATACATTGCATTACAGCAATGACAGTGATACTTGTAGACTACAGAAGCATGTAGTTCTTCAGGAATAATTTCTTGGAACTTAATTAAAGTTCTGATGGTGTTGGTAGATTTGTAAAAAACTCTTGATTTAATCTGAGTGTAAAATATATTTAGGAGTTTATTGAGTATATTCTTCAATGAAAGATTGCTTTTACACATGAAGGAAATTTGGAAATAGCTAATAGCTCATCTTACTGTACTGATTTGTTCTTTCGGGTGTAGGCTTCCTATACTGTAGATGTTGAGAAATTGTCTTTACAATAATCAATCACTTGGTGAATATATTCATAAAATTATAATAAATATAATAATTATTATTACTATAATATTTGCAACTATTATGTAATTCAACAATATTGATGACAAATATATATATGATACATTTTCATATTTTAGAAAGAATGCAACACCAAAACCGTGCAAACTAGTCCTAAAATGTTGCCAGTTAGTTGTCGATACACAAGTTCCTGAAAAAGTGTTCTTCCTTCACTACGTGCTATAATGAAACTCATGTGTGGGGTAGGAGAAGGTTAGCTCAATGTTGCTCTCTTTGTCTCTGTTTGTTTGCAGTCTTTATATTTGATATGTAATTACGTCAATCGGTACAGTATGTGTCAGCAGCAACGAATGTTCGTTTATTCATCTCTCTCTCTCTCTCTCTCTCTCTCTCTCTCTCTCTCTCTCTCTCTCTCTCTCTCTATCTTTTTCTCGCTCTCTCTCTCGCTCTCGCTCTCTCTCTATCTCTATCTCTTTCTCTCTCTCTCTCTCTCTCTCTCTCTCTCTCTCTCTCTCTCTCTCTCTTTTTTTGAGGGGGTCCTCAGCTAATAGTGTTAATTCTACCCCTTACTCTTTTGTCTTCTCTATTTCTTTAATATCTTCCTATTTAATTTTGCTTTGTCTTACCTCTCATATTAATTCTACTACTTGTCTTCAATAATTGTATCTGCTTTATAATAAAGTAGCATTGGAAGGAGGAATACACATATTTGAGTAAAAAGAAGCAAAAACTGTGTAGGAAGAAGAACAATTGTAAGAGTAAGAAGAGGAATAGTCTCAATAAAGAGGTCACAAAGTAAATCTAGTCAGTACAACAAATAGTGTACTAATGTCATGGTAGATAATTGGGGAAGGGTTCCTGAATCCGTCATTGAATGTGTTACCATTGATCCATCCAAGTATGAGTTATATCTTAGCTATAGGTGTATTGCACTAAAACAATTGGGAACATAGGTGGGTGGTTGCATGCCTAGATGATCATTTCCCTACTAGATTCTTCTCATATGCACTTAAACACATGTCCAATCCGGTCTTTGCCGGAGGAAATGGTGGGTTGGTAGATAATGTTTTTGTTTGGCTGTCGTTTTGTTTCCACTGTCTTAGTATATGGGAATGAATAATTGACTAATTATTTCCGAGGCCGGATTACCTCAAATGGATCATATGGTCTGTGTGGTCTCTCTTTCTATGTATCTATGTAACTCACTCTCTAGTTTCTTCAATATGTTTTGCCCTTGTATATTTGTTCTCGGCGATTGCCCATCCATCATATGAGTTTTTCCATACCTGTCAATCCACTCTTACGTTTGAATATTTTGCTGTGTGTATTCATGTTTTACTTTAAAGATTCTTTGATTGTCTTATCCCGGAGTCAGTTTATTTCTATTATTATTTTCTGACATATTTTGTATGTCCAGTTCAGTTCTGAGTTTGTACTGTTTTCTTTATATTGGGTGACTCTTTTCTGGCTCTGAATGTGTGTTATGTTGTTCTGCTCTGATATTTTCCTGTTGATAGGTTTAAATGCACGCACGCTTAATTACACACATCAGCTGTTGTCGGTATACCTAAACACCTGAATAAATACACTATACATTCGTTATTAACCATTCACATCATAATCATCTGTGACTTTTCATGACATTCTTGCTAACTTCTTCCTATCTCTTTTTCAGATTTTCGTAAAAGGCAGTTCAGTAGTTCTCGTAGTATTGCATTGTGTACATCTCCCCCCTCCCCCCTATGTCTGTACACTAAACCTGTCTTTAGTACAGTGTTTATGTATTACCATTTCTGAACTTTCATGCCTTCCCTCTCTTTGATTTGTCCTGTATTGTCCTTTTCTTCTTCTCTTTTCTTACAGGCCTATCACTTTAAACCCACAGGATACAATAGACAACAGCCCACCTAATGTCCTCCTCCCTTACTACAAAACAAAAACTAGATGCATTACCGTAAAAAGTACCAATGGCATTACTTATAAGGTAAACACTGGTTACATTTAATATGCAACTAGGTTCATTGGCTGGGTAGAAATTGCAGTGTCAGTTATGTCAAGTTGAGATGCGTGCCAATAAAAAGGGTGATATATTTGACAAGGTGTGTGTGTGTGTGTGTGAGTGTGTGTGAGTGTGTGTGTGCGTGTGTGTGTGTGTGTGTGTGTGTGTTTGTGTGTGTGTGTGTGTGTGTGGCGATAACAATAATTGAATATTGAGTGAGGAAGGGAGAGAGATATTCCATGGAAAAGAAGAACTATTGCAGACACACAGATAAAGTACATGCAGAAGCAAGAATATATACAGTACCATGGTTCAGGCTTTGTTGTAGTGAGGCGGGAGGGAGGAGTGACATGGGCAGTCTTTGAATATACCACCGGAAATGTGGCAATAAACCTTTTTCTTAAGTATTAGGATGATCTGTACAGCATTTGTGTTCATCTCCTGACATGCTTATCCATTTGTAAACATTTATATATTAATCAATGTATTAGCATTTCGTATTTGGGTGCGTTTAGGGTGCATAATAACATTAAATAATGTAATCGATTAAGCATATAGGTTTGTTCTTCATTGAAAGCATACAGGAGGAGTAGTCAGTCAGTCAGTAGCCAAACCCTTACTCCCTTAAAGGGTACGGAGAACCAGGTTCGAATCCCGGGTGGATCATATGCTATCATTAATGTCATTGCAAGATGTTTGGTGTTGGGAGTGTAATATATAAACTATATTCTTCCTAAAGGTTCAAGTACATTTGATAGCGAGGTCAGTCCTTAGAGATTATGTCCCCCATAAAATGTGCTTTCCTTTCACTAAAAACATTATGCTATTTAGTGTGCAGTTGAGTTTGAGTACATGATTTGATTGATATCCAGTATAAGATAAATGCATATAAAACCGTAGTCATGTACTTAACCGTTACCTGACGTGATGGTGTACTGGTTTGAGTGTTTAAGATCTGTATGTGGTAACCCAGGTTCGAGTCCCGGGTGGATCATATGCTTTCCTTAATTTCATTGGAAGGTGTTTGGTGTTGGGAGTTAAATAAATAAATTAGATTGTTAGTAGCAGAAACATAAATTGTTCTGTTCTCTCTCTCTCTCTCTCTCTCTCTCTCTCTCTCTCTCTCTCTCTCTCTCTCTCTCTCTCTCTCTCTCTCTCTCTCTAATAAAGTGATATCCCTACACCATCACCGATTCAGATTGATAATTCAGATGTTCTAAGCAATATCACCATTACAGAGAGAGAAGTATTGAATTGTTTAGATAAACTCAAGGTAAATAAAACGCCTGGACCTGATACAATCTCGCCTAGAGTTCTAAAGGAAGCTAAGGATGAGCTCTCCAAACCACTGACATTGCTATTTAATGAATCCTTGCAGTCTGGGACTATGCCTGATCAGTGGAAGCTAGCCAACGTAACACCGATATTCAAAAAAGGCAGCAAATCCCTATCCAGTAACTATCGTCCAATTAGCTTAACCTCAATTGTATGTAAAATGCTAGAAACGGTCATAAGAGACAGACTCGTAAATCACTTAGAGGCAAATAACTTACTTAAAGATACTCAACACGGCTTTCGTAAAAAACGTTCCTGTTTAACAAACCTCTTAGACTTCTTCCACGATATCCTCAACCTCTACGATGAGAATAAAGCTGTAGATATTATATATACCTTGATTTTCAAAAGGCCTTTGACAAAGTTCCTCACAAACGTTTACTGCTAAAACTAAAAGCGCATGGAATACAAGACGGTGTGTTGAAATGGATAGAAAATTGGCTCCGCGACAGAAAGCAAAGAGTAGTCATAAACGGTAGGGCATCTAAATGGACCAATGTAAGTAGCGGGGTACCCCAGGGATCGGTACTAGGACCAATTATCTTTCTAATTTACATCAACGACATAATGTAGATGAGGGTCTCACCTGTACAATCTCAAAATTTGCTGACGATACAAAAATTGCAAATAGCGTACTCTCAAAAGAACAAGTTGACGATATGCAACACAATCTAGATAAATTGTCATGTTGGGCCCAAACTTGGCAAATGAGTTTCAATGCGGATAAATGTTAAGTACTACATATCGGATACCTAAATGAGAAAGCAAACTATTCGATGAATGGCACTCAGCTTAAGAATGTAAACAGAGAAACCGATCTGGGAGTAACAATATCGAGTAACCTAAAACCGAGTCAACAATGTTCAGAAGTTGTTAAGAAGGCAAACAAAATAATTGGCTTTATAGGCAGGTCATTTGAGCATAAATCCAAAGAAGTTATCCTAACCCTTTACAATTCCTTAGTCCGCCCTCTTCTGGAATACTGCTTCAATCCTGGTGCCCTTATTACCAAAAAGATATAAACAAGCTAGAACGAGTTCAACGTAGAGTTACCAAAATGATACCTAGCCTAAAGAACAAACCATACGAAGAGCGTCTTAGAGAATTAAATCTATTTCCTTTAACCCAGCGCAGATTAAGAGGTGACTTAATTCAAGTGTTCAAAATCATCAAAGGCATCGACAATATGAACTGTAGTAAGTACTTCACTATCGACCAATCTAATTACACGCAAGGAAACGGTTGCAAAATTATTGGTAAATCTTTTAACTCACACGAATCTAAGAATTTCTTCTTCAATCGAGTTGTCAACTTCTGGAATGGGCTTCCCCGAGACGTTATAGACGGCAGCACCGTTGATTCATTTAAACTCCGCTTAGACAAATATCTCGCATCAAACCCGTGACTGACTGCGTTTGTAAATGAATAACTTTATTTTATCCCCCCCTCAGTTACTAACCCATCTGTCCCCTACTAACTTCCTAATCCTGCCACGGACATTAGTTCCAGGGCAGTAGTTCCCTTTCCAATGTTCCCTTACCCACTCTAAACCACTGTTTGGACACTTGATCCTCAGTGTTTTGGAGGACAAGCAGCCTAGAAGGGTCACTAGATCTGTTGTTGCTTCATTTTGCTTTGTACTCCTTTGTACTCTCTCTCTCTCTCTCTCTTTTTATGTCAGTCAACTCCAGCATTCGCATATTTACTAGTTAATTATAGCTGTTTTGCATATATTTGGTTACATTTACATTTAATTATCTCGTTGCTCTATGTATTGCTGTTATATTGTTGTGTAACTGTTTACTGTATGTATGTAATATTAGCTTGGAATTATCTTACAAGCTACAAGGACATTTGTGCCAATATAAATAAGTATTCGTATTCACTTATATCCAAGATAAAAATGGTTGAAGCAATTATAACTACTATGCATATCAGAGGCCGTCTTACACTGTTATTCTCAATTATCTCCTAAACCATTTGTTGGATTCATCTGATATCTTAGCACAGAGTGTTGCACACCCCTACCTAATGCACGCGTTGTATAGTAGATCGCTATCTGTGGTTAATTATGAGTTTACTCTTGATTAATGTTGATTCTGAAGCCAAATCCTGGCATATAGCGTCCACACATTCGAATGAGGGAGGTGGTCCCCCCTCCAGCCCGACCAACCCCCCCAATACAGTCTTCCTGTTACCCCCTCCTCGCCTCCCTCATTCCTCTCCCCCCGCCTCCCTCATTACTCGCCCTCGCCCACCCACTCCCATCGTTATAGTAAACGTGTTGTTTATATTGTATAGATGTATATTGTATATTATGTGTATATGTATTTAATTAACTACTAATGCATATCGGAGGCCGTCATACACTGTTATTCTCAATTATCTCCTAAACCATTTGTAGGATTCATCTGATATCTTAGCACAGAGTGTTGCACACCCCTACCTAATGCACGCGTTGTATAGTAGATCGCTATCTGTGGTTAATTATGAGTTTACTCTCGATTAATGATGATTCTGAAGCCAAATCCTGGCATATAGCGTCCACATATTCGAATGAGGATGGTGGTCCCACCTCCAGCCCCACCAACACTCCACTGGTACACCTCCCACTGCCCAATCAGCTGTGGTTTACGAGGCAATGACGTAAACACCGACAGGTGAATGATTATTCAAGCCCGAGGAACGCCTGCTACCGTACCAACAATGACCAGCATGTTACTTCATTGTCCCCGTGGCTGCAGGACTGCGTTTGTGCTGCGGCTTGTGACTCTGTATAGAAGTGAGAGACCCGCGGAAGGACATACATAAGTGTGAATAGGTAAGCACATACTTTGGCCTATTATGTATAGTTCCTATGCTATTCCTCCCTCTCCACCCTCCTCTCTCTTACTTATGCCTAATATCCTAATCTCTTCAAAAGATGTACTTTCTACCCTCTCTGGGCTTAACACTAATAAGACGTACGGTCCGGACGGTGTTCCTCCTGTTGTTCTCAAAAACTGTGCTTCCGTGCTGACTCCCTGCCTTGGCAAACTCTTTCGTCTCTGTCTATCCTCTAACGTCTTCCCTTCATGCTGGAAGTTTGCTCACATTCAACCTGTCCCAAAGAAGGGTGACCGCTCTCAACCCTCCAACTATCGTCCAATTGCTCTCATTTCTTGTCTTTCTAAAGTTTTTGAAACTATTCTTGCTTCCAAATTTCTTAAGCATATCTCTTCTCATAATCTGCTCTCAGATCGCCAGTATGGCTTCCTTAAGGGTCACTCTACTGGTGATCTTCTTTCATATCTTACTAACTCTTGGTCATCCTCCTTTCGGGACTTCGGCGAGACTTTTTCTATTGCACTAGACATATCGAAAGCCTTTGATAGAGTCTGGCATAAATCTTTAATTTCTAAACTACCCTCCTTCGGTTTCTATCCCTCCATCTGTGCCTTTGTCTCTAATTTCCTTTCCGGCCATTCCATAGCCGCGGTTGTGGACGGCCATTGTTCACTTCCTCACCCTATAGACTCCGGTGTTCCTCAGGGCTCTGTCCTATCTCCTATTCTCTTTCTAATTTTTATAAATGATCTCCTTAACTGTACCTTAATTACCATCCATTCATACGCAGATGACTCAACCTTACACTACTCAATTACTTTTTCAGAACGCCCCAGCCAGCAATCCCTCAACGACAAACGTAATGAAGTCATACAACTCTTAAATTCTGATCTAAATACTATTTCCTATTGGGGCCGAGAAAACCTTGTTAACTTTAATGCTTCCAAAACCCAATTTCTCCATCTATCTACCCGACAGGATCTCCCAGCGGACTATCCCTTATTCTTCAACAATACAAAAATCAACCCTTCATCTTCTCTCAATATTCTTGGTGTCTCTTTTTCTTCTGCTCTCATTTGGAAGGACCATATTACCAGTCTTGCTAAGGCAGCCTCCCAGAAGCTGGGTGTGTTCAACCGCCTTAGGGGGTTCTTTTCCACTGCACAGCTTCTTGCTCTGTACAGGGGCATAGTGCGCCCTTGTATTGAGTATTGTTCACATGTGTGGGGAGGTTCCTCTCACACCGCTCTCCTAGACAAGGTGAAAGGAAGGCCTTTCGTATCATTAACTCCCGTCCACTTACCAACTCTCTGCAATCTCTCTCTCTCCGCCGCAATGTTGCATCTCTCTCGCTATTCTATCGCTACTATAATAATCAGTGTTCCTCAGAGCTATCCCAGTGCATACCACCTCCTTTACGTAGGGCACGTGGTACCCGTCTTGCAACTCAATCCCACCCCTACTCTGTGCAACTCTCCAACCCAAGAGTGAAACGTTACTCTCAAACTTTCTTCTACTCACCAGCTGAGCTCTGGAACTCTCTCCCAGAATCAGTTTTTCCCGCTTCCTATGACTTAAATTGCTTCAAACTCCGTGTGTCCAGGCATTTTGGCTCAAACGTCCCTTGATTTTGGCCCTGTCACTCTTTCAACTATGGGGGAGGCACTCGCTATAGGCAGTTATTCCTTTTGCCTCCCTCAATCACATAGAAAAAAAAAAAAAAAAAAAAGTTACTACGCTCCATTGAAAAACCATCCTCCCATCTGTCAGAGAGTCATACAATGAAGGAGGCCCAGCCCACCAGCTGGTAGCGATATGAGGCACTCCTGCAATACAAAGACTACATACTTATACATCACTGTATCAATTGCCTCATTGTCTCCGCATGTGGGAACACTGATGATAAGGTTGTGGGTCAGTGTTACACCCCAATACCCCTTTCCACCACATCACCCACCATTTGATAACGTCTATAATAGACTCACAGATCATTTATTGGGATGATGTTGATGGTAATAGGTCTTCCTGTGCAACAAAACATGCTCTATATAATTTACCTCGTTTTCTATTGTGCACAATATGTACACATTTAATAAATATATGTAAATCATTCATACATAATAGTTAATAATTCAATGCAACATATATTGCATTAC
Organism: Paralithodes platypus; assembly: GCA_032716605.1. Lineage (NCBI taxonomy): Eukaryota > Metazoa > Arthropoda > Malacostraca > Decapoda > Lithodidae > Paralithodes > Paralithodes platypus. The sequence goes on along the minus strand of CM064581.1, from coordinate 14,233,286 downwards.
ATAGCTACCTCATGACTTAAACAGGAGGGAACAAATACAAATAATTATGTTTAATAACATGCAGTATTTTGCACACAGGCCTTACGACCGCGTTGCTCACACCATGGGTATGACAGCGGTGGGAGTGAGGAACATTGTCCACCATGCCACCACGTCCCCCCCTTCGACACAGCCACCACCACCAACATCGGCCGTTTATGATGACTTCACTGTCAGCGCCATTCGCCGCTATGTTCACCGCAAGTTTGCCGACAAGCTACATTTCACGGTCGGTGCCCTGGTGAAGGACTTAAAAACGGCTGAAATTATCCCGGAGGGTACGTCAGAGATGACAGTTTGGCGGCTCTTGCATACCATGGGATTCCGATACAAGATATCGCAGCGGAAAATGTATGTAAGGAGGGAATCACTGGATGTCGTGTGCCACCGGATTGCCGCTCTCCGGGCTCTACAGCGCCACCGGAAGGAGGGAAGGCAGGTGGTGTATGTTGACGAAACCTGGTTCACCACCAGAATAGGCCACAACAGGGAGTGGGTGGACACTACACAGGCTGCCACCAGCTCCATCTACAGTCGTCAGGTGCCGGCCGGAGAAGGGGAGCGATTCGTGGTGGTCGCAGCTGGCACGACCAATGGCTTCGTTGAGGGCTCGTACCTGTGCTACACGGCCAAGAGCACCCATGGCGATTACCATGGTGAGATGAACGGTGAGCTGTTCCTCCGCTGGCTAACGAGGCACCTCCTGCCGTCACTGCCCGAGCCATCAGTACTGGTGCTGGATAATGCACCATATCACAGCCAACTGACGGAGGAGAGTCGATGCCCTACCACGGCGACCAAGAAAGCGGACCTCGTCAGGTGGCTGGAGCACCGTGGGATATCCATCCCACCTGCCGCCACACGCCCTGAACTGCTGCTCCTCTGCCAGCAGAACCGCCCAGAGCCCCAGTACAAGGTGGACAATACCATCCGTGAGTGGGGCCATGAGGTTGTACGGCTGCCACCTGGCCACCCCGAGCTCAACGCCATTGAGCAGGTGTGGGGATGTATGAAGCACCACGTGCGCTCCACCCTCCAGCGGTTTACCCGGGCGGACCTGCAGGCCAGGTTGGAAGAAGCCAGGCATTGTGCCAACCAGAACGTGTGGGCGGCAGCTGTTCGACAATCCCGGAAGTTTGAGGACGGGTACTGGAAGTCGGACAATATCCACGAGGGTGTGGAACCCGCCATCATCAACATCGGCAGCGATGACGAGGACGGGGATGACGACGTATTCCTGGATAGTGACTATGAATAAATGCTGTGCTTCGTTGTTTGCCTTATTTGTATTCCTACAAGCTACTTATCGAGAAACAATACTGTAAATTATTATTAATTTAATAAATTATTATATTCCCTATACTTTCTACTTTTCATGAATATCAATATAAATTATGTTACGTTATGAACTACACGTAAGCATTATCTCATGGGACTTTCATCGCAATTGCCCCAGTAGTTAATAAGAGGAAATTCTTCATGTACATATCACTGATGTACTGTAATAATTATATTGCCCCCACGTCGTCGATAATAATACATCATATGCAATATTTCTGATACGCTATCACTATAGAACATGTTCATTTGCTTGACCAAACTTTCTGAATACCTTGGTCTTTTAACATAATAAGTACATTACCGTCCTCTCCCTATTCTTATCGACTTTCACAACGTAATCATTTAATGAATATATATATATATATAAAATTATGTCAGTTGCGTTCCGTACATTATTATAGACTCCCCGCCCGTGCTTCCCCCATTCAAACCGCTACCAAATCTCATGTAAATGACCACGGTAGCATAGCTATATATATCTACATTTACAGGTACGTAATTACATTACCTCAATTATGACAAATATGGTTATTCAGACTTTAACAACGAGAGAGACGTCTTACCTCCATGGTCTTTTCACTACTCCTATATTGTATACACAGACATATTAGAATACGCATGAATGGTAATAAATAAAGTTAGTTAATTAAATACATAAACACATAATATACAATATACATCAATACAATATAAACAACACGTTTACTATAACGATGGGCGTGGGTGGGCGAGAGTGAGTAATGAGGGAGGTGGGGGGAGAGGGATGAGGGAGGCGAGGAGGGGGTAACAGGAAGACTGTATTGGGGGGGTTGGTGGGGCTGGAGGGGGGACCACCTCCCACATTCGAAAGTGTGGACGCTAAATGCCAGGATTTGGCTTCAGAATCATCATTAATCAAGAGTAAACTCATAATTAACCACAGATAGCGATCTACTATACAACGCGTGCATTAGGTAGGGGTGTGCAACACGCTGTGCTAAGATATCAGATGAATCCAACAAATGGTATAAGAGATAATTGAGAATAACAGTGTAAGACGTCCTCTGATAAGCATAGTAGTTGCAAATATGAAAAAAACACTGAGAATATATAGCATACTTATTTATTGCTTCCTTTATCATTAAAGCGACATTTTCCCGACAGGGTACAATATATAATGACACAATTATGTATCTCAGAAAGTTAAACATAAGAATTATAGGAACTGAGAGAATGACATATATATGAAAAAGCGTAGTGCTAATGAAGAAGTGAAGGGGAGATAATTTGAAACATGAACTGTCTGAAAACGGATTTAATTTATAAACGAACATGGGAAACATTTGCTAACAACCCTCAGTAGGAGAGGGAAAGAGAGGAAAGGAAATTACAGGAATGGTAATATATATATATACAGGGTGTTCCAGAAATATGTGCCGAAAATCAGGGGATGTATTCCTGACACATAATTGAATGTAAATCACTAAATGACCATATAAGCAAATATCAATAGTTGTCGAGTTACAGCACCTAACAGGTCTGCTTGAATGTGTTTTACTCCGGGAATTGCTTGTAAATGAAACATTTACCAAGGACAACGTGATTTATTAACAAAATAAAACAGTATTTCCAGTATGACAATAACATTTACAGTAAATGTTCAAAATTCCGTGTAAATGAAACATTTACCAAGAACAACGTGATTTATTAACAAAATACCTAAGCAAAACCTTGGTCGTTTATGGTATGTTACCGCGCACAGGGTGATAACACTCTCTCTCTCTCTCTCTCTCCAGTATCTGATACTACACACACGAACGTATCATTACGATTCTTATTACTAACTTAGGTACAGGTTATCACATACTTTACATTCTACAGCTTTCGGCACATTTCTGACAAACATGTCATCTTTGCTGTGTGCTGTGTTACTTTACGGTCGTTAAGTAATTTCGCATCTGTCTCAGACATTTTGTACAATCCCTGGATTTAAACACATTCCTGGCAGACCTCGGAGGTGCTGTAACTCGAAAACTATTGAGAATTGCCAATATGGTAATTTCGTAATTTACATTCAATTATGTGTCAGGAATACATCCCCTGATTTTCGGCACATATTTCTGGAACACCCTGTATATATATATATATATATATATATATATATATATATATATATATACAGTACATATGTATATATAATTATATATATATATATATATATAATATACCGGTGTATATATATATATATATATATATATATATATATATATATATATACTATATATCAGAACTGCCTAAACAGAAATAAAACGTGAGAAACAATAAGAAATTATACACACTTTGCAGTTTACAAACTCCCAATCAGGTGACATTAAGCATGTCAGACATTATTTAATATATAACAACATTTAATTTGGGTCAGGAAGACCTAATTAATCGACCTACCTGGCTCTTACCTGGCGTTACAACCGTGTCAAAATATGTTAATAATATTTGTTTAATGTTGCTTCGAGGTTAATATAAAGCTTGTATGCATTTGTTGTACTTCAAGTATAGGTATCAATCTATCTGTGAAATATTTTGGGGCCGCCTAAAAATAACCCAACTCTGTATCGGTCTCACAAACTAAACATACATTATATTATGGGTTGCAGGTACTATTCCTGACTACATAATATAGTCCGTTCAAATTAAATATATAAGAGGTATATACTGGACCTGTTCACTTATGTAATATACTTAATTGGTTTATCTGTATGTCTCGAGTATCTACAGTATGTATGTAGACTTGTGTTTATGTACAGTATGCTTATTTACATAGCTTTATATCATCGTTCATTTACTAAACTAGCATAAGTGATAGCTGTATTTATTGTATGTGATTTATTCATGTGTAACTATACAGTATTTGTTCAGGTGTATGCTAAAAAATGAAACTTTATAATACTGTGTGCATTTGTATTAAAATTGTATACACATGAAAAAGAGTATATTATTGTATATACCAATTATTAGTGGAGATTATTCTTAATTTACACTGCATATTACATTTTCAATGTGTATAATATGCTGTATAGTATTATCTACATATGTCTTTCTTAATTATTCATATCGGCATTTATTACCTTCATATTCACCTTCGTCAAGCTGATCCTGCCTAATGAATGTACAGTATAATTTATAATGTATTGAATCTTGTCATTGGCATACTGCTCTCTTTCTCTCTCTCTCTCTCTCTCTCTCTCTTGCTATGTAACCTTTCACTTTCGATATGCAATTTCCTTCTCCACCTCGACCTTTAACCTCGTTCCTGTCTATTGCCTCTTTTATTTCAGACCACTTACACTTCTTTGTAGCCAGGGATGTCTCTCTCTTTTGTTCTTGCCACTCAGGAAGAGCGCTCACATAGACCCGAAAGAGCTGTGTTCTTTTAATGAAAACATACTTATAATGTGTAGTTTTAGTTGTTCCAGTTTTGCTTTAACGGCATCTGAATATGAATGAGTGAATAGTTGCTATGAGGAAGTACAATTCACTATGAGGAGGTCGTTGGTAAAAGTAAATTTGGCGAAGGTAAAAGATTATGATGGATGAAAATGTATTTCATTAGCTTGAACATATACCATATTAAGCCATATATTTGTCTGTGTAATGTGTGTCTAATCGCCAGTCTCTACATGTATTTATTTCCCATCAACCAATCGACCTATCACAACCCTCCCTTCTAAATCAACAATCCTTCCCCCTTGCTCTCTCCCAATCCCAACGATCACTATCTAGAAATACTTCCTTCGCAAGTTCCATTGACCCCCCCCCCCCCCCCCCCCTTCCTTTGACAAATCCTGAAACAGGTCCGTATATTCCCTGACTGACTGACAGCCTCATTTCCGGGCCCCGTTGGATACCCCTCCACCCAGAACAAAAATGAAGCTGTTTGCAATTGACAGATCATGATGGATTGACAAAACTGAAAATGGATAAAACGTGAGTGTTATTATCAATCCATGAAAATCCTGGCGAGAAGGGGAAATATAAAGTATACTGAAAATAAAGTTAATATCTCAGCCGTGTGTGCAATCCTTGGGAAGGATAGTGCATACACTGATAATCGGATCTCTCCCCATTTATCCTTACAACGTATCATACATCTTTTTTTAAATACAATGTGTACGAAATTCCTTAGGTACAAGATTGTTTGATCATAATTTATTATGTGTAATAACTCCTGACAACACCTTATACGCATGTTTGTTATTTTGGGAGAGTATTGACGTTTTACATCCATAGTGGTTTAAACAAATATATTATTATAGTTGCCTGCATCAGAAACAAAGACCAATGAATGGTAGACTTTGTTGTTAACGTTAGTATCATCATTGTTGAGTACCAAATGCCCTTTTTAGTAACAGAAATATTGTAGTTACCATAATATTGCCGCATATGAGATGCTGTGCTAAATTTTGCCAAACGTTTATGAATAGGTTATAGAGAGGACCTTATTCATAATATTGATGGTAAAACTACTTCAAAATCGTGTTTTGTTAGGTATTGTTGTATTTGTAGAACTGCAAAGCTGAAATACTATATTCATGTCCGCATGACCTACAAAGAGTACCCCAATCGCATTTTGCTTGGACATAAATGCATATAAACACTTTGTTGCATTGGGCTCCATTATGTTTTAAATACTGACATGAAATATAGTACCTACATTGATCTGACCTATTCGATATCATCTAGTCTATATTATTATTATTTACAGCCCTTTGTGTATATACAATTGTTGTGAACATTACAAGACACAATAGTTGATAACCCTCCTACTATGTGAGAACCACCACGTTCTTTGTTTCCATCTCCAGTGTGTTTCATACCAGGTTTACAACAACGTATGCATCTGGTGTTTCTCATTTAAGGAATGTTTTGTTTGTGCTTCCAGGTTATTCGACCGTCTCCGGGGACGGTCATTTGTTGTGTGCCCGGAGCTTGCAAGGTGTCGTTTGGTAAGTACCCTTCCAAACTTTCCTAATTACTTGTCTTCTCTGTCTCCTTATTTGTAACAGGCGGGGTTGTGTGCGTGAGTGTTTATGTGGTGGAATGTGTGCTTGCTTGTGTGCTTGACATTGATCAACATATACAATTATGCAACATATGGGCTAACATGGAAAAACTCACACATAATACAGTTGTGAGACCCTCAAAATAAAACACAAGTAATGCAAGTACGGTAAACACCTACAACAGTACGAAAGTGATACACTATATCAAAGAACTGCAATCGCTGGGGTGAGGGTTAGTCATCTCCAGGGTGAGGTTTGGCATCCTCTACCCTACCTTACCCGTTTCTGTCTGTCTCTTTTCCTGTACTACATATCCTTCTAGGTGCTGGCGAGATCGCCCGATTGGGTGGCACTGCAAGGTGGGCTGCGGACGGTGGGGGCATTGGCCCGGGGGTGAAAGCCTGTGGGCTGATGATCCCCTCCTCCATTGCCCTATCAGAGACCGATATCATCTCACCCTGGCCCCTTCAGGTGCCTGAGCATCTGGCACGGCTTCGTTCAACCAGACTCGGAACTGCTCGGCCAGACAGTCTGGGGAACTACAACAACAATAATTGCAGTTGCTTGTTCTAAGCAGATATAACAGACGACTTAATTAACAAAACACAAACATACATTCACAGGATTTGTTAGTCTAATACTGCGAAGAGTTGCAACAGAACCTTGATGATATAATATTATTGTGTTTTTTACCAAAATAAGTGAAGCTAAACACTGAGCTAGATGAACCTAAGCTGGTAGATTGTATACAGTATATGCAATTTATTATGTGTCTGTGTGTGTGTGTGTGTGTGTGTGTGTGTGTGTGTGTGTGTGTGTGTGTGTTCGTCTGTGTATACTGTGTAGGGGCATACTTTTAGTACTTACTCTCAAGAAATTATATATTGATAAGACTACAGTACATAATTTACTTAGCCCTTGCAGTGCGAAAATACCTTTCTCATATTTGTGGCTGAATGTTAACGCTTTTGCTAAGCTAAATTAAATAATCAGGTTTAGCAAACCGTATCACCGGGTTCAAAACTACTTCCAGCTACTCCAGTACAGTAAATCTTTGGTTTATAACAAAAAACAAAACGAGTTTACTATGGTCCAAAGCCTTCTAGTAGTATATATAGGTTATCAGTGACGGGGGAATAGTAGATATAACAGTGTCTGTTCTTGGAAAAATACATGACATTTTGGGCTGGTCAGTTCTCCAGGTGTCTCTTTGTCCAGCAGCTGAGAAAGAAGAGACACAAAATATTAGTTTGTATGTGAAATAGGAAAGATTTAAGAGATTGCAAGTTGACAGTGAAAAACTTATGTGGTGTAGGGTATTTTTTCAAACAACGTATTATGTTCAAAGAAGACAGATAAAGACCACCCAGTGTTTCCAAAAGAGATGGACTTGACGACATTTGAGAGAGAGAAAGGGGGGGGGGGGAGTCAGTGGATAGACCTATTGATGGAGAAATAACGACAAATTTAGAATGAGGAATTGTGATATGTTTATAATGATAACGAATGATAATATAATATTGTTGTGACGTTCTAGGATATGTATAAGTCTATCTCAAGATACAGACTGGATGCTTAAATTACACAATCGAATATTCCTAACAATGAAGATTCACAGTAGCATATGTATTCTGAGTATAGCTACCTACATCTTATGAGGCCCAGGGTATTTTAGGTTAGGCTTGTATGTAATCTGTAGTATGATGGAGCAAATACCGAGATGGGTTGGTTAATAGTTATAGGCTACATTCTCAACCACAGTCAGTCCAACAGAATGCAATCATTACACACGAACTTATCAACATAAACATAATTGTGTCATACCTAAAAGTGGCAATACACTGACATCGTACCTACGGAAAAGTCTGGTCCTGATGTGGAGCATAAACCTCATACACTGATGAAAAAGATACCAAAGGGTTCATACAACATATACTGTTTTAATGTTCTTAAAGAAGTTGTGGTCCTAGTCATAGAATACACTAAGCAAACCTACCTATATAAAAGAATACAAACCGGTCAAATACACAAGAAGTGAACCATCCATACAAATAGCTACAAACATATAATTATATAATTAATTGTTGTCAATATTAGGACCTTTCGTGCCTTTTAGGTGTCGATATCTTCCTAGCGAGCGATAGCGAGCCTGTAATTTTAGGAAGCCCCTCCTTCTGTACCGGCAACATCTTCTTAATTTTAATCTTGCTATATTTAGACGATTCTGTGCAGTTTAAGAAGGTTCTGTGATAGATATAGGTTAAGTGAGATAGTTCGAAGTCTGTTAATTGCTGGAGGCCCTTCTTAAACTGAATAAAATCGTCTAATAGTAACCTGAATAAAGTCTAAAAGACGTCGCCGGTACAGAAGGGGTTAAGGCGGTAAACTGAGGTGTTTGCGGTTTTGGACCATTACAGTATATTCTCTCACGTGACCAATTAATACCCCACACGACTTGTTGTACTAACCTAGCCCCTCTCTTTATGTTCTATATTACACTCCCTCTCCCCCCCCCCCCCACCCTCCCCTCCTTCCCTCATTATCTTGTCCTCTCTCTCTCTCTCTCTCTCTCATAGGTTTCTTCTTCCATGGTTACCTTATTCTATTTTACTTTCCTATATTCCCCTTCTACCTCATTTCATTCCCTCTTCACCATTTCATCACTAAACGTCCGCTCTTCCTTCAATATATCTCCCTCTTCCGGAATTTCCTTTTAATCCTTCCTGTTTACTCCCAACATCTCTTTCTATCTCTGTATCTTCCTTCATATCTTTCTACGATATTCACCGTTTCGTCTCCCCCTATCCTACTCTTACCTAGTCTCTGTTTCTCTTAGCCTTCCCTTGCCTCTCCCTTCCTCCACACACTCATCGCCAGAGGACGACATTGGAAACCCATCCAGGTGCTCGTCTCCTGGAGTTTTCGGACCCAGCTGTCTCGTCGCCTCAATCATGGACACTCATTTACATCTATACATAAACACCTGGCTCTGTACTAGTCGACGGGGAAGTCTAGGCTGGCCTCTTTTCGTCTATCTTTCTTCTTTTCTAGGAAGGGTGGCTGCTAAGAATGCATGGTCACTTTTACAATTCTCTGGAGATTCATATCGTTAGTAAATTTTCACAATGACTCCTAGTATTCAAAAGTACCGTAAATGATGTGTATCAAAGTGAGAACACCACTATATCCCCGGAGCTTACTTCTTGGAGCCAGTGGTGGTATCTACTAACTTGATATATACTGTAGAGATGACTATACTTTGTTGCTCGTATCGCCGATTACATTACCCAACCACTTAACATATCACTCTACATATTACTAAAAAGATAGACAACATAATTACCTTCGGGCTAATTGCTTTTGTTGAAGATCAAAGGTGTGCCAGCATATTCACTTTCATTAACCACTTTGAGGATTATAACGCGTTTTTACAGTATATTCTGGCTATTATTAGACGGAAGTCAGGGGTTTAATTGAGACAGTCTTCACATGTTTAATTCCCACAAATCCTCCCTGAGCTGTATTAATGGTAGCCTGAATAAACTGTCAAAACGTGTCGTAATATTCAATGGGTTAAACAACTTTCGACACAACTTGTTCCATAATTACGCAAACTAGCCTAATAGAGAACATTCTTAGAAGCTTAAATTCATTGTTAAAGAGATTCTAAGGACAATATAGTAACAGCAACTATATTACTAAGCAGTTGTTAAGCTGTTTTTGTTTTGGAACATGTATTTAACAAAAGTTGCCTCACCTCATTTACTCAAATTTTGTAATTAATACGTTTGTAAAAACAGTCATGCGTACATATAAAGACCAAACATACGACCCCCATCCCACACACACACACACAGATGCAGATTCTCCCATCCCTAGGGTGCAATCTCATGTTGGTATCGGGATTAAGGGATGTATGGGAGGAGGATTGGTAAACTTTCAATGTATGAGGCTATATGTTTCTTTCCTTCCCCTTTCTAAATATGTCTGTCTGAATGTGTGTACAGTACGTTTATCTGTCTTTCAATTTGTTAGTTTGTATATATGTCGGTATCATATATTATTATAATACAATTACACATAGCGAATGTTAATTACATTTACATATTTATATGCCAACCTGATTCACTTTATATATATCTTTGCCTTCATATATATTTTGGAATGATTGTTCTTCAATTCATAACTATAAAACTTCCAGTCTTATTCTCCCTTCCTCGCCCCTCTCTTCCTTCTTCCCTTCCTTCCTTCTTCCCAGCTTCTTCCTCTGGCACACAAAGGACCATCCGGCATGTGAGAGTCCTACTTGAATTAATGAAAGGGTTAATATATTCAAATAATTAATGATGCATTCTAAGAGTAGCTCTGTCGTGAGAACTTGGCTTAAATCGGGATGTATATGTCATTGATATTGTTGATTATAGTGTTGTTGAAGTTTGGGATATATACCAATGTTCTGTATTCTATTAAATTAAGGGAGCCCACCTCGCTTTTTTTCTCTTTCTCACCCTCTCGCTTTGGATTGTATCCATTTGGCCCCATTCAGCCTACTGTTTTAAGACGTTTATCCCCATCCAGGTGTCAATATTTTCCTGGTGAGTGGTAGCGAGCCACCATATATATATATATATATATATATATATATATATATATATATATATATATATATATATATACCGGTATATATATATATATATGCGAATATGCTTCTACACCAAAGGTGTGTAGAAAAGGGCAGGTTCACTGCACAAAGTTTTAAAAAATTCAGTGCCAAAATTAAATTCCATCTAATATATATTGCATGCACAAAATAAGGGTTTAAAAAGTATGTCCGAGTATCTTATTAGAAGGCTCGGACTGTTGTGTACATATTAAACAAATGTTTATGTAAAAGTGTTATAATGCATTTCTCTACTTTCGTAGATCTTCAGTTATTATAAAAATTTGCAAGAGTGGCTGGCTCCAGAGTAAGGTATTTGTTCTGTACTCTTCTCAGAGCAGAACAAATACCTGACTCTGGAGCCAGCCACTCTTGCACTCGTACAGGACAACTCCTTAGATGTGAGGCAAGCACTTTCAGTTCAGATTTTGACAGACAGTCAATATCAGGGGATGTGGGTTCTGATTCTATGAAAACTCGAGCATCTTCGTTATTAATTAGTTGAGGCATGATTAATATTTGATTTTTAAGTAGGGAAACGTTAATGAAACTGAGTGAAACTGTATGAAACGAATCCTGGCAAGGTCGCCACTCTTCTGTTACGTATCTTGATCCTCAAGTGGTTAACCTGATGAATCTAGATAGCACAGAGATATATATTAAGGTATAATTTTATAAAAAGTCTTGAAAGATAAATATTAAAGTAAGAATATTTCTGTCTCTTACCCTCTTGGAATAGATAGTTTTTTCTATGTCCTTTTATTTATATTTAATGTAATTATTCTTGGTTCTTAAGTCACACAAAAAGTTAGATATATATTTAATAATTAGTTAAATGTATTTCTTAACCACGTAACATTGAGGTTTGATTATGAGTAAATAAAGTTACAGGATCGTTTCATAGATTCGATTCAGGTCTCACTCAAATAATATGAAAAGCAAAATATAATATTTTGAAGCAAAAGAATTTTCTTCAGCTTAGGAAATCACTAGAAGTAATATTATCACAGCCATTCAAAGAAAATGCGTAAGTATTAATATAAAACAATAGTATTACTTTCATCATAACCCAATTACTTAAAGAGTTGCTTTAGTCCACAAGTTACTAAAATAGTTAAGTACATAATTTTAACGTTAATTCCCAATCAAATAGTTAAGTACATAAATAGTAGCGTTAACGTTAATTCGCAATCAAATAGTTAAACACATAATAGTAGCATTCACGTTAATTCCCAATTAAATCGTTAAACACATAATAGTAGTGTTCACGTTAATTCCCAATTAAATAGTTAAACACATTACACACATTACTGATTTGAATGCCCACAACTCGGGTCTTATATACCAAACAATGATGGTGTAGGAACGAATCAGGAGGCGGCCGAATCACATAGAACTCTAATTCTAACTCTTAAATTAACATACAGGGCTCCGTATGTCAGAATATATATATATATATATATATATATATATATATATATATATATATATATTGTTACGATCCAGGTTCTCAAAGACACAGGGCTCTTCAACATTGGACTAGATAATGGCAAAAAGCAACAACGGTAACACTAGATCCAACCCCTGCCTTAAACACTGGAAAACAAAACACCATTACCGCCCTGAGTCGTGCCTGGACAACGAGGTATCCTACGACTCGGTAACTGGTGCACACACACTAGGCTGACGCTCAATGAAACAGCCTATTCTCAAACAGTAAAAGATTACTCGATTATGTTACACAAAGAAAAGATAGTTAACGTGATTAATTAACGTTACGGTAGATACTCAAATAACTGGCACTCCTGTATTAAAGAAAGTGCAATGCTAGTCCTGCAACATCAACTGGAACTTCTGAAATAAGTCTGATGCTGGGAAGATGTTCGTAAAGAATCTTGAACAATTATAATGCAGAATACGGGTCACAATAAATGCTAGGACATATAGTAATAATAGGCAGGCGAATAATAAAGACTGCACAAAGGTAGTAATGCTCGACAACTAAAGAAATGCTTTGTGACACAACGCAACAGCCTACTCGGGTTGTGCAACTCAACAACAACCTCGGCTCAAAAGTGCAGTGAATAATAATGTTGCATACATAGTATAATGGGGCTTATCTCTAACCAGTGTCTGCTCAGTTAATAAAGTCTAGCTGGGGTATTAAGGCAGGGCAACAATGGGCGAGCATGCGGCTCGTAGCCTAACGTTGTCCGAGGGTGGTATAATGAAGATTACGTTATATGACGGGGATGCTCTCTAGATAAATCTAGGTCTCTAGTACCTAGCTCTATCCTGGCGATCCCTCAGAAGTCAACACAAAGAGGCAGCACTATGTTGTGAGGGATAGGCTATGGCCCTCTCACACCACAGCGCTGTGCTCGCAAAGTAAACCAACCCGAAGACAACTTAGGCTCCCACAGTACCTGTCGATGTCGTGCAGAGCTTAGCTAACACTGCACACATCGGAGACAATGACACAGTAACCTTACCCCTAGTCTAGCTTTAGATAACCAAGCAGAATCACTCAACACCTTGCAAGGGAGACATATACCGGTCTACAACCTTCCCGAGAGAGGACACATACGGAAAAGTCCGTCTCTCTAACCCTCAATAAAGCATAATACCTCCTTAACCTAATACATGGAAATAGCTGAGAGCTTCGCGCACAATACGACTGGTCGACGGTGAACATCTATGCTGAAACCAGAAGGGATGTTGAGTTTAATAAAGATTGGAGAATGAGAAAGGAGAAGTCGAGAGAGAGAAATAGTATGCAAAGTAGCGAGTATGGGGGACAGAATTGCAATGGATGTAGGCGATACGCGTGTCAGGCAAGCTCTGAGCTGGTAAAGAACACGAGGCAGCGACGGGAAGGGACTAGTTGACCACCCGGCCGCCAACGCCGTCAGCGCCCAAGCGAGCCGCGTCATAGCTCACCTCGCTGCCGGGTGTACCCCCTCACACTCTCTCGCTCGCCTCCCACACAAGCAACATTTATATTATAGCGAATATAAAATATAAGGCGCGGTCAGAGACCAAAACAAAGACCATTTCTAGACTGTCTGTGGCAACACGACACTAATGAAATAAAGCAGATCATTCTAAGACAACTGTAGCCTATCCCCCCATCCTGGCGAGCGCTAGCGAGCTGCAATGCCCCACGCAACCATTCTGCTAACGCCGGGAGGCGTCACAATATATATATATATATATACAGTATATATATATATATATTTTTTTTTTTACAGCAAGCTAAATTTGTGCATTTTTCGATAGAAAGATGTCTCCGGCGAAGCCGGATCTCTCCATAAAATGCTGGCTCGCTATCGCTCGCCAGGAAGAATTCGACACCTGGATGGGGATGAACGTTTTAAAACAGTTGACTGAATGGGGCCGAATGGATACAAGCCAGGGAAAGAGAAAAGAGGAGAGAAATATACAAAAAGCTGGTGACCCCCCTTAATTACATAGTAGAGATGTCAATACTGTATAACACATTAATTTATTGTGGTTTACAATTACTCTACTTAGTTTATGTTTTTATATCATTTGGAGTAAGTTTATAATGTTGTATGTGTCTGGCTGGGTATGTGTTTGTTTAGTGTGTGTGTGTGTGTGTGTGTGTGTGTGTGTGTGTGTCTAATAAGATACTGAAAGTATATTTACTTTCGGAAAAGGAAGTAGTGGGTTTGTAAGCATATAGATTATTATTTTATTATTTATTATTTTTATCTTTTATCAGAGGATGGGTGGAGGTGGGGAACTCATCTAAAAATAATAGTTTGCCTGGAAACTCTAAACAAAATGAAATAGACTATGGCCTAGCAAAACCACAAGGCTTAAAACCGAGCAAGAAAAAAGGCGAAGGACGAAGAAGAATGCAATAATGGAGGTGGTAAAGCCAGAGAAAAACAGCTGAGAAAAAGCTAGAGAATGAACATAGTTGAAATTAAAGTTGCAAGCAACGTTGTCCGGGGTTCGAGCGGTTTTGCAAGCAGGGTATTGTGTTGGATACAAAAGCTGCGTCACAGATATCAAAAGATCATTTAACTTATCGGGCATGGAGAAACTACAGAAGGAACAGATTGTGCAAACAAACAAGAGAGAGAGAGTGAGACATTGGCTGTATAAGGGATCTGCCTCTATTAGTTTAGTAACAGAGTTGTAGGTATGTGGAATAGGCTACTGAGTGCTATAATGGGATCAAGAACAATAGAGCTTCAACTTGAAATTAGATAGAACAAGATGGGTTGGGTGTGAAAGGGATCTGCCTTATGTGGGCCACTTGGCTCTCTGCAGACTCCCATTTTCATCTTGGCTGCATGTTTAAGGGATCTGCCTCATTTGTACCAGTGTGCAAACAAACAAGAGCGAGAGAGAAAGAGATTGGCTGTGTAAGGGATCTGCCTCTATTCGCTCGGTAAAAGAGTTGTAGATATGTGGAATAGACTACCGAGTGCTATAGTGGGATCAATAACAATAGAGCTTCAACATAAAATTTGATAGGACGAGATGGATTGGGTGTGAAAGGGATATGCCGTGTGTGGGCCAATCGGCACTGCAGACTCCCATTTTCATCTTGGTAGCATGTGTAAGGGATCTGCCTCATTTGTACCAGTGTGCAAATAAGAGAGAGAGAGAGAGAGATTGGCTGTGTAAGGGATCTGCCTCTCTCGTAACAGAGTCGTAGATATGTGAAATAGGCTACCTAGTGCTATAGTGGGATCAAGAACAATAGAGAATTTCAAGATAAAATCAGATAGTCATATGAACGAAAGGGGTTGGATTTGAAAGGGATCTGCCTTCTGTAGTCCACTTGTCTCTGCAGATTCCCATTTTCATCATAGTTGCATGTGTAAGGGATCTGCCTTATTTGTACCGGTGTGCAAACAAACGAGCGAGAGAGAGAGACTGGGTGTGTAAGGGATCTGTCTCTATTCGTTTAGTAACAGAGTTGTAGATATGTGGAATAGGCTACCGAGTGCTATAGTGGGATCAAGAACAATAGAGTTAAACATAAAATTAGATAGGACAAGATGGGTTGGGTGTGAAAGGCTGCCACGGGCGTGTCTGGCCACCATTTTGGATATCATATCAAAAGTTGCCCAATACAAAAATGCACCTTGAGTCAAAGTTTGGTCCCGATCCGACAAGCGGTTCCGGAGTTATTGCGTAAAAACCGGACTATATATAGTATTATGGAAGCATGCAATACTCTTGATGCCCTGATACCTTTGCTTGCTGTTTGAGGGAGGAGGAAAGGTAAGTCACACCACACCAAAAATTGTCAAAACTTTGAAGGTCTAGAACTTTGTTATTTAACTAAGCATTTGGCAAAGGGAGGAACTGTTAAAAACCTCAGCCAATACTCTGCTATTCACCAAAAATAAATTTGAATTATCAATATTATTTGGTAGAGTAGGTATGTATAGTTAGGTTGGTTAAATAATTGCGGGAATTCGTAGGGACTATTTTGAGAGAGTTAAATTTAAAAAATGTATGGATCTGAATGATTAACTAAAATATTATTAAGCAAAACTAGGGGATGCGGGGAAGCCTATAGACTGAAGACTGAAAACGTTGTGTGGGTAGCTAATACGGTTTTAAAGTAATTTAACCCTCTCACATCCTTATGATGCAGAGGTTGCCAGATTAGCAATAAGAAATAGATTTCTCTCACTCTTATAATTACCTCTCCAAAATTAGTTTTCTGCCCACAGCTAACTCAAAGACAACTGCAGAGGTTGAAGTAAGTAAACTAAAGGTTTATAAATACCCCTGATGGTAACAAAGGCTTTAAAGTATCCCTAATAGGCTCAAAATTGTGTCAAGGACGTGAGAGGGTTAAGAATAGACAGTTTTCAATGCTGCGGCCAAACAATTCCACCCATTTATATTCTTCTAGTATTATATCAAAACGTTCGGAATATCGAGCCTCACCCAACTACGCAATAATGGCTTTGATCATCGGCGTAGTTTTAAAGATGTGGAATTTTAAGTGGAATTCAAGGTTTTTTCAAGATTGCCGGAAAAAAAACCACGTGAAAAAGCAAAGCCTTTTCTATAACATTTGCGGAGCATTAGTAGAGGAGTCCATATCCCAAAGCCCAATCATTTCCTATGAGTGAGAGAGACGGTATTTAGGTATCAAATGTTTCGGGAAATCGGCTTCCACGGACCTGTTTGGCCGCCATGTCGGATGTTTATCATAATTATCAAAAGTTGCCGAATACGAAAACGCACCTCCTGTGAAAGTTTGATCCCGATCCAAAAAGCGGTTCTGGAGTTATTGCGTAAAAACCGGCGTGGAAAAATAATTTGGATGAATAAGTAGATTTATTTATTACAATAGGGGTTCCCCGTAGGGGTCTAACCCCTAATTAGAAGAGATTGTCGGTGATGAAGGTTGATACAGATTCAGGAGATTCAGTATTTGGGATTATCAGCAAATATTTCAAAACACGGAGTGTACCCTGCCCTTTAATTAAGCGACTAGAGTACAACGGAATAATTACTAAAGTATATTATCAATTGTTTTATAAATAATATAATTAACCGACGCTGCTTAGTCTTCTCCAGTCTTTCTGGAGTTGAGGCCCTCCAATTGATGGATGTGGCAATCTAATTTTTACAAGCAGCCTAATAAGGACCATTAGGTGTGTTGTTGCTTTTCTTCCTTTGTATTCTGTCGAATTTCTTTGTATAAATGTTGTTCACCAACATGCTACAGATGTTGTAAGAGACTACTGTAATATGCAAACAAGTTTAAGAGTAAACTCTGGCAGTTGTGAGAGGGAGCTGAGAATCTGCAGAATATAGAGACAGAATAATCCTTTACCAGAGCGGCAGTTTATGTTGCCAACAAATTATGAAGAATATAATTTATATGATCTATTAACTGTCCGCTGCAAATTATAATTACACTGTATAACGATTGCCTTGATATATTTATATGTATGTACTGTATATACTCAGGCACATACCCCATAATCTGGGGGTGGCTGATTCGAAACAGAGCCTGAACAGAAAAACAAAACAAAAATACATTTAAAGTTCCAGTTCTTATGATCCAGGACCACTTTCGCGTTCCATTGCCACTCACTCTGTCTCGTCTAATAAGTTAATTTTACAAGGGGAGCAGGATTCCTAGCCCCCCTGCCCCCAGAAGGAAAAAGCAGGACAATACAAGAGACAGACAGAAACGGCTATGGTTGGGTAGAGAATGCCAAACCTCATTCTGGATAGGACCAGCCATCGCCCCTTTCTACGGAAGAGAAATATAACATAATATTAAAATATATACAGTATAGTATAATTCAATATACATTTGACCTAAATTGCTTGGGTGCCCCGAGCTTAAGTTTGCATCGTGGGGTATGTTGAGCTCACCAATATGCTGGGAAGCTGATTTATAATGATTTCTGCTAGAAGAAAGGTCGTTAATAACATTCACAGAATAACTCTGCAGTTGGCCATTGTCTGTTGACTGTAGTACCTCTGTCGTGGTGGTGGGCGGGTCTGACTTTGTTGGACGGCGTCCGAAATCCATATTACATTGGCAAGAAAAATAATTAATAAATGTGGGCAGACCTGCTGGTGGACGGCTACTGAGCTTATGTGTGACAGAGAACGGGCAGTATTTCACAATGTTACAATGTTTATGTCTTGATTATGAATATATGTGTAGTTTACAATTTTTAAGTTGTCTAAAAGGGTGACCGGTCAACTCAACCAGTAGACCATTTCAACCAGTAGTTCTCAACCAGTACTTCTCAACCAGTACCAACTCAACCAATACGGTTAGGTTAGGTTAGGTTAGTACTATATTTTGGCACTGGTTTGGTTGGTCTGGGATAATTTGGCACTGGTTGAGAGCTACTGGTTGAAATGGTCTACTGGTTGAAATGACATGGAAAAAATAAAAGCCACTCTCAGTGACAAGCTTATCATTATTGACCATAGATTCGACCTAATTATGGATAGTGGCTATCTCATTGGCTAGCTTAAGCAAATTGCCTCTTATTTATACTTATGAACTAAGTCATTATTTAACCCCCTCCGTCATATATGACACAATCGCGTCATATGGTGGTGTAGCCCAAAGGTATCATATGACGCGATCGCGTCATATGAACTTAGTGAAATAGCTCAATAATAAGTTGGATGAGTTAGATCATAATCTGTCGGTTGGTGGCAACCCAAATTGCTCCGACTTCTACCGGTCCCTCAGTGTAAGAAAGAGTGTTGTTGGGGAAATACAGGGCGCTCTGCCAACCTGTAAGTAAGTTAATTTAATATGTCGGACAGGGTTAACTGGAATCACAATTGTAAGACTGATTCGAATGACAGTATCCCCAGGGAGGATACTGCATATATTATCCACCCCAAGGAGTATTGGAGGATACTAAGAGGACAACAAAATTGATGTATACACAAGACAATCTTGCTTCTTATTTGAATTGAAGATAATGGGAGTTTGAAATATGGTATCAAATCTAGTCAAAGTCATCACATTTTTCATATGCTATCTAGCGATACGTGATCATCTAGTTTCCCCTTCTAGCAAAGTTAAGTTGGAGTCTGCCTTCAGAGCAATAATAATTAGACCCAGTTTCATTCAGTAAATGTATGGGATCAGTTTGTAATGAGGTCACTCTGATACGCAGACCACCTACTATACAGTATACTCGCTGAAACAACGGGCGAATAATTTGTTGGCAAGTTGTATTCTGTTGTTTTATTCTGCTTGTATATATATATATATATATATATATCCTGAGGGCAGCAGGATTATCTATATATCTATATATATTATATATATATATATATATATATATATATATATATATATATATATATATATATACTGTATATATCTAGATATATATATATAGATATATATAGATATATATATACATATACAGTATATATATATATATATATATATATATATATATATATATAGAGAGAGAGAGAGAGAGAGAGAGAGAGAGAACAAATGGTAAGTAAGGAATCCCTGACAAGTAGCAGTAACACATGGGGAAGAGGGGAAGGAGACGCAGAGAAGATATTGAGAGGAGAGGGGTGACAAACTGTTGTTAGGGGATGTTGACATACAAACGACATCATTCTGGTCTAATACCACATAAGTTCTCTTACATGAGAACCAGTCACATCCTGCTGCCCTCAGTGATGGTGGAAAGCTCCACACCTGTCAGAAATCCCACCTCACTACCATTCTTCAGAGCCAAGTTACAACCCCTGAGGCAGAGCCAGACGCCGACACCATCATCATTGATGGTGCAGCGTTGGTGAACAGTCTGCCCCCACGGAGTTCAAAGACGTTCGAAGACGTTCGAAGAGTACGCAATGCTCGATGTCCTTCCTAGAATACAAGCATACTCTACCAAGTACAAGAGAACAGACATTGTGTTTGATATCTACCGGCCATCTAGTCTGAAAGCTGAAACTAGATCAAAGCGAGGACGCGGGGTGAGACGCAGGGTGACAGGGAAGGGCAAAATTCCCTCAAACTGGCGAAACTTCCTGAGAGAAAATGACAACAAAGCCGAGCTGTTCAACTTTCTGTCTGATAAGATTGCACGTGTGGCCACACCAAATGTGGTCATTGTGACCAAGGAAGAAGATGCTGTCAGCAACCGCACTATCAATCTGGCTGGGGTGGCACCGTGCAGTCATGAAGAAGCTGACACGCGGATCTTTGTGCATGCCAGGCATGCAACAGAAGCAGGCAGCAAAGTCATCATGGTCAAAGCCAGCGACACAGATGTTGTCGTCATCGCAGTCAGTGTTCTGCAGGCACTTCAGGAGCTAGGTCTGCAGCAGTTGTGGGTTGCCTTTGGCCAAGGACAGAACCTGAGGTGGGTTCCTGTACATGACTTGTGTTGCACTCTTGCAGAAAAGAGCAAAGAGATGCTCTTCTTCCATGCCTTCACTGGCTGCGATGTCGTTTCAGCATTCCGTGGCAAAGGGAAGAAGTCTGCTTGGCAAACCTGGGATGTTTGTGATGAGGCTTCCAGTGTCTTCAGCAAACTCAGCCAGTACCCACCGGTAGTTGATGATGAAGACCTGGAGACCTTGGAGAAGTTTGTGGTCATGATGTACGACAGATTCAGCACAGCTGAAGGTGTCGATGATGCGAGGTTGGACATGTTTGCTCGGAAGCAGAGGCCGTACGAAGCCATTTCTCCAACCCGAGCAGCACTGAAGCAGCATGTGAAGCGTGCTGCCTACCAGGCGGGCTGCATCTGGAGTCAGTCAACAGTACGTCAACCAGAAACGCAGACTCCTGCCAACTGGGGCTGGACCAAGAAAGGAGATCTGTGGCAGATCGTTTGGACAGAGCTCCCACCCATTGCAGAGAGTTGCCAGCAGCTGACCAAGTGTGGATGCAAGTCGGAATGCTGCGGTCGATGCAAATGCTACTGCTTTGGTCTGACCTGCACGGCACTGTGCAGCTGCAGATGCGAGGTTTAGAAGTGTTGTAGTATACTCATCTAGGCAGCAAGACAATAAGTGACAAACAAGTATAGGCCTACTGCCTACATGTACAATTCCGGTCAGATCAAACAGCAACACCCCGTCCACCAGCTGTGTGGTGTTGGGCTCTGCGGATTTGGTAACACTGGCAGGAGGTGGGAGGGATGTGGGTGGATGATGAGGGGAGGGATGTGGGGGGTTTAGGGGGGAGTGTGGGAGGGTGAAGAGGCAGTAATCATGGTATGGCTGGTGGGAGGGGGCAAACGAGTGACGGGGTAGGGGAGAACAGAGTGACAAGCAAATTTTCCTATAGAACAAGCTACTCCCACAGGATTTTAAATTACACACACCTACAATATCACTGTATGCTACATTTAACAAATTTAACAGTCTGCTCTCCCCTACCCTGTCACTTGTTTGCCCCCTCCCACCAGCCACACCATGATTGCTGCCTCTTCACCCTCCCAATTCCCCCCTAAACCCCCCACATACCTCCCCTCATCACCCACCCACCCACATCCTGCCAGTGTTACCAAATCCGCAGAGCCCCTCACCACATAGCGGGTGGACGAGGTGTTGCTGTTTCATCTTTCCGGGACTGTACATCCAATAATATATCGGACTGATGGTGCCTATGATATGGGCACTTTTTACCCTAATTATGATTCCGGGACTGATATTATGGTACAAGGAAGCTAGTGAGTAAGTCCATGGTTCCAAATTCGGATTCTACATAGTGAAAAATGTATGATTTGACACCAAGATCATTCAAATAGGACAAGTCTTTGCAATTTTATTGCGAAATGCAATGTTTCTGTATATTCAATGGCGGCCATCTTGAAAAATGGCCGCCATCTTGAATTTTTAGGTGGCTAACGGGTTTTATCAAGAGAGCAATCCCCAAGGAGTATGTGTGCCAATTTTGGTGCTTGTTTCCAGAAATGAACGATTATTCCAGTTATCTGCCCCACTATCTGTCAGTGAGAGACATTTAAGAAGACAACGAAGATGTTAATGACAACAATAAAGGAGCAAACCAAAAATAAATCGATATGTGATAATCAACATAAATATGAGAAAATATGGCCGCAGAAGAAGGAAAATAAGATAATGGTGACAGTGACGAAACTTAGAAAAACAAATATATAATGAGAGAGAGTATGTGTGTGTGTGTGTGTGTTTTTTTTTTTTTTTTTCTTCTATGTTCCAATTACTCCCTCTCGGGCATAGGCTGATAGCTTTTATACTCTACCGCTGAACACGGTGAGGCCCGTGAGGTCTTGCTCCAGTCTAGGGAGTGAGACATGCGAAACTTCACGGCTCGAAGCAACTCTATCTCTGAAGCCGCCACGCCTCTATGCTTCACAGTCTCACCCCCACACTCTGACCCTCACTCAGAAGTCCACCTATTGAGCAATTAACTCACTAGGCATTGCCCCCCTGTAGCATATTTTTGAATATGGAAATATTCATACAATGCTATTTAATCAAGGAACAATGAGAGTATTTTTGGGCATTTCGGTGTGCTGTGGTAATGCATTGAAACTAGGTACAGCACAAATTCCATCCCAATAATATCTTCTCATTGACATATTGGGATTCGAACCCGGGTCCATTGGATTACCAGTCCAGTGGCAAGACCATTCCGCCATTCCACTCCGTGAGAGAGAGAGAGAGAGAGAGAGTGAGAGTAAGAGAGAGAGAGTGGATTATTTAGGCTAGGTAAAGAAAGGAGAGCAACATGAGGAGAACGTTTAAATGATGCATGAAGGTGTGAAGCTCAGAGATAGAGAGAGAGAGAGAGGTATTTAATAGGCTAGGTAAAGAAAGAAAGTAAAAGGGATGGAGAACAATCATTAAATTATGCATGAATGTACGAAGCTGAGAGAGAGAGAGAGAGAGAGCGATAATGGAATTTCATCTTTGTGTAGAAGAACAAATTTATTAATTGTAATAAAGCTGAGCAGACTGTTAGGTTAATTGGTATGTACATTTATATGGGCTTGCATAGGAGGAATCTAAAACCAGTGTTTTCTCATATTTGTACTTATACAAAAATACTTTAAATCATATCAGGACCTAGTAGACATGTTAATGATTGAGGTCAATACATATAATATGTAGTTTAAAGTGGGTAAGCGTTTTCAACGCTAAAATATTCAGCTGTTAGGATATAATAATACACTTATTATATGAATACAGGATTTGTGAAATGAAAAATGTTTCGTGTCTTCACATTCATGAACCTTCAATGTAAACTACAAGGTTCAAAGAATAATTAAATGTCATCTTAATTATAATAAATTGACAAACAAAAAATAGGCTTAATTTAAAAAAAGAGGATTAGAAAAACAAAACAAAGTTGGATGCATATAATTGTGTTGAAAGAGCAGTATGGAAACTTGTAGTTATTAAACTAACAATAGATCGGAGTGGTTTGATGATAAAATGAGACCGTTATCTCTTGACTTTAGACAATTATTGAAAAATATGATTAATTAAATGTATAGCATTTTAATTACCGTATAAGCTGAATTAAATCGTATTAGTGAGGCAGTTAGATAGATAAATTTTGCATTTCGTGATGAAAGTCAAATATTTGGCACACACATTCAAATAATCAATATAATCAACATTAGATATTGGACCATCATAGGCTTACTCTACATTGGCTTTGGTAGCCCCCTTTCAATTACTTTCCTTAAGAGTTCTTAATCACTGATTTTTGCTCCAAACTGTTTTCCATGGCAGAAATGTCAAACTAGTCTCAAATGACTCGTTTGGACATGGGTAACAACATATATTCAGACAATGTTTGGTTAATGTTGACCGTTTGACTTGTACTGGTCCCTGTAGTTCAACAAATTAGTGGCAAATGGCAACATTACTTACCAATTTGTGGCATGATGATAAACTACAGCAGAATGTACTACTCAAACGGTCAACATTAGCTAAACAATGTCTGAATATATGTTGTTACCCATTTCCAGACGAGTCATTTGAAACTAGTTTGACATCTCTACCATGGTATACAGTTTGGGGCAAATATCGGTCCTTAAGAACTCTTATGGAAAGTAATTGAAAGGGGGCTGCCAAAGCCAATGTAGAGTAGGCCTATGATAAACAATAAACTTAGACGTTTTAATGTTCTAGAAAAGCACCTTCACAACGAGAGTAATTGAGTAAGTTTAATACATTTGACTACCCGTTAAATATTTAAATAAAAACACCTTTTATTCACTTAAGTTCATGCATTTTGAGTAACACTGGCTTCCATATACCATTCTTTATTATGTGAAAACAGTTTTCAACTTTATCAATAGAAATACAACTTTCAGAAACGGTCAGTAATATTTGAGATTTATTCCTCGATATACAGTATATACGACTCGTATGTTTCAGGTGAAATGCTTTCAGAAAGAACAAAACAGTTTAATCATGTTTTTGGTTTATCCCATACGAATCTGATATACTCTCCAACACCCCTTTTCCCCTCTCTACACTCTTCAGAAAAATAGGAAAAGTAGAATGTAGATACGAGGTGCCGTTGTAAAGGCTTATCCCTCAATACCTTCATCTGATCTGATACCCATATTAAGCGAAAGACAAATTATTCTGTGTTGTGTTCATATTGCATGCTTTGAAAAGCTCTTGTCTTAATGAAAAGCTCTTATCTAAGACATTTCTCGAAGTGGAGCAAGATCAAAATGTATATCAGCTTGAATTTTACTCCCTTTCATGTGTGGTCATATCTATCTGAAAGTGAAGCGGATCCGGTCAATATTTGTCATTAATCTGGAAATACCGCCAACCACGTTATTAAACATTTTCTGAAACGTTTTGCTTGATCTTCTTTATTGTATGTGTTTGAGGTGCATGCTATTTGCAGAGTCTGTGTAGACAAATATTGTTTTCAATTTTATGTGGGTATTATTATTTTGTCCTCATGGAGTTTACAGTAATGTATATTGATAACTCTTGCGATATTACTATACAAATGTTTGAATCGCGTAAGTGAAACTGTAATATTTTTAATGTCTGAATATGTTCATCTTAAATTATCTGTTGTTGTTTATTTTTCAATTGGGTCTTCAGAAAATATTTATGATCAATACTGGACAGAGGAAAGTGTGAAACACATAGATGTTAGGAATTTGAGTGAGAATAAAAGTGAAAGAAAAATAATGCATTCGGAGAGAAGTATTCCAATTAATAATTCAGCGGTGATGTGTAAAGTTCTGCCGCCCCTCCATCCCTCACCCTAAGTTATTGACAATGAAGAGAGATCATCACAGGCAATCATGGCAGGGGAAACTAGTGTAGCCTATAAAGTGGTCGGAATAGATCGATGGCTTTATTGGTGATTTAATTAATGTGTCTTTCAATACGGAAGTCAAGCTGTACTGTATATCTTCACTTACTGTAGCTCTCTATGGTTCTATAATATAGCTATCTATATGTCTGTTCATTTATCTATCTATCTATCTGCATGGTTTTGAGTATGCAACATATAGTACAGGTCCTGTCAGATATTCGTGGTACACTACTCGATCACACACATGGGACTGTAAACCTTGACTTATGAAATACACCGACCATTATCATCAATAATAATGGGTTCTTGAGGGGACCCACCTCGGTTTTTTCCCTCTCCCTCTGGGGTGTATCCATTTGGCCCCATTCAGCATACTGTTTTAAGACGTTTACCCCACCCAGGTGTCAATATTTTCCTGGCGAGCGGTAGTCAGCCAGCATATATATTTTTTTGCTTTGACAGCAAGCTAAATTTGTAAATTCTTCGATAGAAAAATTTCTCCGGCAAAGCCGGATTTCTCCATACAATGCTGGCTCGCTTTCGCTCGCCATGAAGAAATCGACACCTGGATGGGGATAAACGTCTTAAAACAGTTGGCTGAATGGGGCCGAACGGATGCAAGCCAGAGAAGGAGAGAAAAGGAGAGAAAGATAAAAAAAAAACAGGTGACCCCCCTTAAGTGAACATAGAGAGGTGCATTTTTGTCCTATATCTCTCATCAAAGAAAGTCATGCCATCAAGATTCCCTAAAAACTAACTGCGCCAACATAATCATTGATCTACAGTATATTTCAATCCCAATAATACACATGAGACATATACTGTATTATTACATAGCGGCATCAATATATTTTTGAACAATTATGCTATGCTAAAATAGTTTCTAGGAAAAACATGCAAGGCACTGCAAATCTATAACAATATAATTAGTTCTGTATTCGCAAACATTGAGGTGGTGAATGCATTAGTCAAATTATAATGAAAACGTAACTCCCAACTTCCCAAGTCGCGTAATTGAATGCCCTATTAATATTAATGTTTCCTACTACCTTCATAACCACATCCAAGTCTACAAAACATGATTTATGTAGTCATATGTATATATATCACCAAACACAGGACTAAGAAGTCATGGAGATGAGGTTTACAGACTGCTATCTTCTCAACAGGAACATACTAATGCTGCAGAGACCAATGCAAGTACGTACTACTTATGAAGCTAGATTATTATTATGTTTTGGTTTTGCTTTTGGTTTGTTTTTGTTTTGGCATAAGAGTGGAAACTCCAATCGATTCACATAAAAGAAAAGGTCAACAAGTCAGTAATTATTTAACTCTTTGAATAATGGCATCTGATCTTATAGCTACCTTAGAATCGTTAAAAGAAGAAACACATCAAATTAAGCACAACTAACTAACGGCAATTGTTGTCTAAACTCCATATAAAAACATAGAGGATTTCTTAGTAGATTGTGACACTATTCTCATGTCCACAAGTTTACCTTTAACTCGCTGACACATAATACATTATTATTGTCTGAAATACTCCCTACTGTTTCTGTAATATACCTTGCCTTTGCATACTTGAACAACACCTATTGATAAGAGCAAGGCGGGGAGCGTAAAATTGTTAATCCCAATAATGTTATTATAATGATTCAAACAGCTTATCAAAATTATTCACCGGTCTATTATAATTGTGGTTCATGAATTGACCAGAAATTGTCGTCTACGATTACACAGTGTAAACGGGTATAATTATGCAAATAAACTCACATTCGCAAACACACGTAGTCTCACACGAACAGACACACACAAGGTAAATATAACAAGTTTGCTTACACTTGTACACGCACACAGCACCACACACACAAATACAATCATAGTTATACACATGCGCACACACATATGTATACGTACATATGCGCACAAATTGACGCACATACGCCTGCAAACTGTCTCACGCAGACTTATGCAGATTGGATATCGTCTATAGTGGAGCTAGGAAGACAATTCTCTATGTATTCTCTATTGTGTGGGGAAATGTGAATGAAAAAAAAAAGTACGACATTGGTTAGGGATGTTGTTATAGTCATGCTTCCTAGCACACAAGTGGTGGTTCAGTTTTATTTGTTAAGACAAGATTGATAAGATTACACACAGACGTATCATCTGAGTTTCGGCTCTTTCACAACTCATCTCCGCCAAAAGTTGACCCTCTGACAACTAATCTAAGATGAATAAGGCATTTGTCCGGAAATTTTAATTATGAGCTAAGATGCCAACAGTTTGAAGTTGTCTGGAGTTCAGGAATTATGAGGCGAAAGCTCGCTCAAGACGTAATTTAAAAACTTTGTTATGGGTTTACGACATCCGTGTGTGTGATCGTGTGTGTACATGGTGTGTATATATTTTCAGGAATATGTGTCTCGCTTACAAACTTACTTGCGAACTGAAAGATCGTACTTTAACTATGCAACTATGCTTCGCTTGTCTCACTCCCTAGACTGGAACAAGACATCACGGGCCTCACCGTGTTCAGCGGTAGAGTGTGCAGGCACTCAGCCTATGCCCGAGAGGGAGTTGTTGGAATATAGAAGAAAAAACAAAAAACAAAAAAACGTATATGTAGACGATAGAGTCTAAGTTCATTTTATAAGTGACAATGGATGGTTAGTGTGTTTGTATAACTTAATATTCCTAGGTATTTAGCTGGGGTCTTAATTATGAAAGAGATAAATATACTCTGAATGTGTTTGTGTTCTCACAAAATATGTTCGTTATAATATGAATGTAATTTAAACGTGTTTCACCAATGGTTTAATGTTCGAGTCCAAAACAATAGTGCTAGTGAGGAAACAAATTATGTGTAACATCTGCCTTCTCAAAAATTGCCGTGTAATGACGAAGTATGAAGCATCAGTTAAGATTCTCATCTCTGTATTATAACTTGATAATGTTTATTGTTGGTTGATCTCGTTCCTTAAAAAATATAAATGACTGCAATTCTAAATCGGTAGTTTATTATTATAATAATATGTATTATAATTATAATTAATAGTATGCTTATTATTATTATTATTATTATTATTATTATTATTATTATTATAAATATTATTATTATTACACGCACACACCCACACACACACTATGTGCGTGCGTGCATACTGGAGTGTACGTGGCTACATGTGTGCACCATTTCAACAATTAACTACAAACCTTACACATCACATTAACCCAGGTAGTGACCACCGGAGGTTTAATTATAACTTAAATTACCCTCTGGTTCTATTATAATTGTCTCGCGGAACAAAGCAGTAATAATTTGTCCTACACAAAAAATAAATGTAGTCATTGTTTTTAACATACCCTCTCCTGCTCCCCAATCCCCACCCCCACCTCACCCATCCCAAACCCCCGCCCCCCCCCCACCCCCACCCCCTCCTCGTGCAGCAGCACCCAAGATACATCGTGCACATAACATTAACATTCTTCAACTGAACATAGATGGCATCAACACAAAGAAACACGAACTCTCACACTTCATCAAACAACACAACATACACATTGCCATCTTACAAGAAACAAAACTCCGCACAACACAAAAAACACCCACATTTCATAATTTCACCACCATCAGACAAGACCGGGCTGTCGGCGGGGGCGGTGGACTCATCACCCTGGTACACAAAGAAATATCATACATAGTAACCAGTGTACAAACCAAATCCCTCCTCCCCCCAAATGATAACGCAACAGAAATACAGTCAATTAAAATACGCACTGGCAACAACTCCAACATAACCATCATAAACACATACATCCCTCCCCAAACATCCCCTACAGTACCAAATGAATACAGACCACACTTACAACACATCACAAACACCCCACACACCCCACACATCATCCTGGGTGGTGACTTCAACGCCAAGACGTCGGACTGGTTTGTCGACAACCCCGACACAGACAGAGGGCTGGTACTACAAAACCAAACCGATAACCTCATCATCCTTAAAGACATCCATCAACATACCCATATTCCTCACCAAGCCCTCTATAACCCATCATCTCCAGACATCACCTTTTGCTCCCCAGAACTCGCCCCCACAACATCCTGGAGGGTGGTCAGAACCTTATGCTCTGACCACCTCCCGATCATTATCACCACCAAAACCAGACTCACCCCAGCTAGCCACAAACACACATACACCAATTATAAAAGAGCTAACTGGGAAGCATTCACAAATGAGACAGAACAACACTTCACAACTCTAAACAGTACACCCATCACTAACATCAACAATGCTGTACACATACTCAATAAAACTATCCAAAACGCTGACAAGAAACACATTCCAAGAGGTAACAGAAAAAGACACAACCCCAACTTCACACCAGAAATTTAAAACCTCATCAGACAACGCGACATACTGAAACACTCCCAGCACCCCACACACAAGACATCACACAACAAATTCAAGCGCTCAACACCCAAACTAACAACAAAATACAAGAACAACAAAAACTAAATTGGAATAACTTCCTACAAACACTTGATCACAAAACAAACCCCAAAAAAACTCTACAAAACAATAAACAGCATCACAACACAATCACATGCTGCAATCACAACAACAGACTCTACTCCTTCATGTAAACAACAAGCAAACACTCTCATCAATCACTTTTCACATGTCAGCCACCTAAAACCTCACAAAGACGACCGACGTGTCATCCGACGTAAGAGACAATTCCCCACAGACCCTGACTATACACCCTTCACCAATCACCAGACAAATCATATCATCAACAATCTCAAGCACTCACCCGCCTGTGGCCTAGACAACATAAGCAACATACACCTCAGACACCTGGGACCACAAGGCATACAAGCACTCACTAACATATCAAACTACAGCTATTCACACAACACATTACCAGACATTTGGAAGCATGGTATCATCATCACATTCCCGAAACCCAACAAAGACCCAACACTACCCTCCTCGCACCGCCCCATCACACTCCTTTGCTTCCCCTCCAAAGTCATGGAACGCCTAGTATTACAACTAATTACACCGGACCTACCCCTAGCTCCAACACAACATGGCTTTAGGCCACTGCACTCCACAAACACTCTTCTCACAGACCTTAGACAAAGAGCTTTCGACGGCATCAACTCAGCTAGACCACCACACAGATCACTATTAGCCACACTCGACATTAGTAAAGCCTTCGATGCCATCCCCCACCACAACCTAACAAACAAAATCTACAACACAAACATGCACAACAACACAAAAAGGTGGCTGGCCAACTTCCTAGCAGGCAGATGTGCACACGTATCTTTTGCCGGTCAGTCATCTAAAATCAGAAACTTTCCAAACAGAGTCCCACAAGGATCCGTCCTATCGCCCGCACTCTTCAATCTGTACATGCACGATATAACTACACCCAATACGCCCCAAATAAACTTAGCCTCCTATGCAGATGACATAACACTCACATGCACACACCATGACCCAAAAAGAGCAACAGATCTCCTTCAACCCTATCTCAACACACTACATGGCTGGTGCACTACAAACAGACTTAATCTAGCCCCAGCCAAATCCACCGCAACCCTGCTCACAAGTTGGACAGGAGAACACGAATACATCCCTCAACTCACCATAAACAACACACCCCTAACACATACACACACACCCAAAATCCTAGGAGAAACATATGATACTCATATGACATTCAAACAGCACACCACAAACATTAAAAAGAAACTGACACCCAGACTTAACGCCCTTAGGTCACTTGGTCACACAAAATTTGGACACAACAAAGAAACTACCACCACAGTATATAAACAATACATAAAATCAGTGATGGAATACGCAAACCCAGCCTGGGCTTCTAACCTAGCTGAAACACATCATAAGACCTTACAGACTATTCAAAACAAAGCCCTGAAGATCATTACAGGCTGCACAGCTACTGCACCCACAGATCACCTACATCAAGAAACCCAAATCCTCAAAGTCAAAGACCATCTGGACATGAGAGGCACTCAATTCCTGGCAGCAGCCTCCACGAACCAAGACCACCAACTAAACTACATGGCAACACACCCACAGACACCAAGAAATATCAAAACAACACCCAGCACACGGTATCACACACAATTATTTTCCTCTCTCCCTCCCTGCCCACCCCGAACCAACTTCCAGAAGCACATCCATACTCATATCTCTCACCGATCCATCCACTCACTCACAGACAACACGCAGCTGCATGCACGACCTTCCGAAATCCATCCTTCCGAATCCTCCCTTCCTCGCGAGGACAGAGTCCACCTGGCCAGGCTGAGATGCGGACACCATCCAGCTCTCCTGAGCTATCAGAAGAGACTGGATGACTCCGTTGTCGACGCCTGCCCGGGATGTAACACAGCACCCCATACCATTAAACACATCATAGAAGACTGCATTTCACACAACCACTTACGCCAACAACACAATCTACACTCAATGAGAGCTCTGTGGGAAAGCCCGATCGTGGCCATGGCCTTTCTCAGGGACTCGGGGCTGTTCGGCCAGGCAGCTTAGGGAACAACAACAACAACAAGAACATACCATCATATTTCCTGAGACACTATAACCTGCATACAGCATACTGATGGTGGTACCAAATAGAAGTAATACAGTATATGTATCATTCCTCATTTCAGATTATATTTGGTTAGTATTCTACATTATAATTGGTGGCACTTTTGCGTTACTTTTAGTATTTTATTCCATGTTTTATAATGGAGTTGCTATATACAAGCTGCACTGTTCGTAGCACCAGGAGGTTGACGTTGAAACAATTAATAATCGTCCATTTCGTGTATGTCTTTAATGTTAAAGTGAATAGGACTTACCGTCCATATTGTGTATACTGTATTTGATGGTAAGGATGTATCATCACTAATAAATTGACTAGCACATTCTGCTATCTGAACTATATATTGTTCAGTCATTAGCTAATTAGCCTACACTTCATATGGCATCTATTCCAAAGTATCATGCTCCACTAGTATGTGATATTGTTAAATATCAGGCTGATATAAAATTACGATTTTGTTACTTTAGATGTCAACAGATTTTAACATATACAGTATAATTTGTTCCATAAAATTGAATTTGTCATTCGTAAGATGAATTATACATAGTGATACTGAAATTAAAGCGCATATTTCAAATTAGTATATTTGTCTTTATCATGTTGCAACTCTGTAACCCAATAACGTGTATGGTGTATATGGCTGCATCAATGTTAAGTATCTCCATATATCTTTGCTGGCAGATACAGTTCGAAATATTATTAACTTCACAGTTTCAGTTTTGTGTGAATTCATATATTTTTTGGTAAAACCCGACTCCTGACGCAGCACATTTTTCCCGGTCTTTAATATATTATATATGGCTTGGGGTGACAGTTTTGGTAGGCACTACAGTATATATATTATATTAACAGTAATCACATTATGGATGATTTAGTCAACACTAACAATATTGTTTAGCACAAACAGCCGACTAAAATATTTGTGTCTGAAGGAAGAAGTTGAATTCATCAACCTCTGGGATCATTTCTATAACCAGCCTACTCTGTTCCGCAAGGATGGCACTCATCTAAACCCTGTGGGTTCAGCACGCATGGGTCGTCTCCTACACGAAGCAGTCCGCAGCCATGGATAAAAAAACGCCATCCGAGAAGAAGCAGCAGTGACATAAATCATCCAACGCCAAGCAAAAACCAGAGGCAACCGAGGACCACCAGCGATAAGGACCGAAGACAGCGAGGACCGAGGACAGCCATGAACATACATGTAGATCCGACAAGAACCATCAATATTATTAAAGAGCGTTCCGTGAGTTCTAAAATAACAAATTTAAAGGTTTTCTATGCAAACGCTCGTAGCATACGCAATAAATTTTCAGATTTAGAGGAGCTAGTGTTTACAGAAAATTATGATGTGATTGGCATAACAGAATCTTGGCTCAATACAGAAGATAGAGACTTTTTAGCAGAGTATTCACTTCCCGGTTATGTAATGTTTGAGAAAAGCCAAATAAATCGAAATGGAGGTGGCGTTTTACTTTATATCAAAGAAAGTCTTAACCCTACCCTCTTGTCAAAACCTCAAATTGTGAACGTCGACACATCTTTTGTGCTAATAAAGAATAATAAAGGTACAAAAATAATACTTGCGTTAATACACAGACCTCCAGCTCAATCAGTGCAAACTGACCGAGAAATTTACGAACAAATTGCAGATGTAAGTAACTCACAAGATACCGTAATTTTTGGCGACTTTAACTTACCTGTGACCAAGTGGGGCGATACTCTTACTTCACACTCCAGACATGTCTTGTATACGAACTTGCAAGAGAGTTCGCTTTATCAGTTTGTTCGAACACCGACCCGTGGTAATAACGTTCTTGACATTGTACTTGCAACAAAAGAAGAATTAATAGAGAATTTGAATGTTGGTGATGAATTCAGTAACAGCGACCATCGTACGATAACTTTCACTTTAAACTTTACTAGTAACGAACCAAATAGTAGCATCGAAAAAGTCCCTAATTTCAAGAAAGCAAACTTACATAAACTTAGAGCTATGTTTAAAGAAACTGACTGGAGCTTTTTAATTAACAATAACGACATAAATACATCTTGGAAGTTATTCGAAACCACTTCCCTAAAAGCAGTGCAAGACTGCATACCATCGAAAATACGGCGTCCAGGCCATAATAATAAGCCCAAATGGAGGAATAAAGATAATTCAAACTGCCTGCTTGCTAAACATTTTGCTAATGATAGATTAAAATCCTCACAAAATGACGAAGAACGGGTGAAATTTGTAGAGCTACGACGCAAAGCCAAAAAGTTAATTAACCAAAGTAAAAAGACCCTGGAGTTACATATTGCGAATCAAAGTAAAACAAACCCGAAAGAATTGTATAGTTATATCAGAAAGAAAAAAGTAGTTACTTCAACTGTTGGACCGTTAGTCAATGAAAATGGAGAATACACCAAAGACGAAGTACAAATGAGTAATGCCCTCAATACCTTCTTTGCATCAGTTTTTACAACAGAGGACCTCAGTGATATCCCTACACCATCGCCGATTCAGATTGATAATTCAGATGTTCTAAGCAATATCACCTTTACAGAGAGAGAAGTATTGAATTGTTTAGATAAACTCAAGGTAAATAAAACGCCTGGACCTGATACAATCTCGCCTAGAGTTCTAAAGGAAGCTAAGGATGAGCTCTCCAAACCACTGACATTGCTATTCAATAAATCCTTGCAGTCTGGAACTATGCCTGATCAGTCGAAGATAGCCAACGTAACACCGATATTAAAAAAAGGCAGCAAATCCCTACCCAGTAACTATCGTCCAATTAGCTTAACCTCAGTTGTATGTAAAATGCTAGAAACGGTCATAAGAGACAGACTCGTAAATCACTTAGAGGAAAATAACATACTTAAAGATACTCAACACGGCTTTCGTAAAAAACGTTCCTGTTTAACAAACCTCTTAGACTTCTTCCACGATATCCTCAACCTCTACGATGAGAGTAAAGCTGTAGATATTATATACCTTGATTTTCAAAAGGCCTTTGACAAAGTTCCCCACAAACGTTTACTGCTAAAACTAAAAGCGCATGGAATACAAGACGGTGTGTTGAAATGGATAGAAAATTGGCTCAGCGACAGAAAGCAATGAGTAGTCATAAACGGTAAGGCATCTAAATGGACCAATGTAAGTAGCGGGGAACCCCAGGGATCCGTACTAGGACCAATTCTCTTTCTAATTTACATCAACGACATAGATGAGGGTCTCACCTGTACAATCTCAAAATTTGCTGACGATACAAAAATTGCAAATAGCGTACTCTCAAAAGAACAAGTTGACGATATGCAACACAATCTAGATAAATTGTCACATTGGGCCCAAATTTGGCAAATGAGTTTCAATGCGGATAAATGTAAAGTACTACATATCGGATACCTAAATGAGAAAGCAAACTATTCGATGAATGGCACTCAGCTTAAGAATGTAAACAGAGAAACCGATCTGGGAGTAACAATATCGAGTAACCTAAAACCTAGTCAACAATGTTCAGAAGTTGTTAAGAAGGCAAACAAAATAATTGGCGTTATAGGCAGGTCATTTGAGCATAAATCCAAAGAAGTTATCCTAACCCTTTACAATTCCTTAGTCCGCCCTCTTCTGGAATACTGCGTTCAAAGCTGGTGCCGTTCAAAGCTGGTGCCCTTATTACCAAAAAGACATAAACAAGCTAGAACGAGTTCAACGTAGAGTTACCAAAATGATACCTAGCCTAAAGAACAAACCATACGAAGAGCGTCTTAGAGAATTAAATCTATTTCCTTTAACCCAGCGCAGATTAAGAGGTGACTTAATTCAAGTGTTCAAAATCATCAAAGGCATCGACAATATGAACTGTAGTAAGTACTTCACTATCGACCAATCTAATTACACGCGGGGAAACGGCTGCAAAATTATTGGTAAATCTTTTAACTCGCACGAATCTAAGAATTTCTTCTTCAATCGAGTTGTCAACTTGTGGAATGGGCTTCCCCGAGACGTTATAGACTGCAGCACCGTTGATTCATTTAAACTCCTCCTAGACAAATATCTCTCATCAAACCCGCGACTGACTGCGTTTGTAAATGAATAACTTTATTTTATCCTCCCCTCTGTTACTAACCCATATGTCCCCTACTAACTTCCTAGTCCTGCCACGGACATTAGTTCCAGGGCAGTAGTTCCCTTTCCAATGTTCCCTTACCCACTCTAAACCACTGTTTGGACACTTGATCCTCAGTGTTTTGGAGGACAAGCAGCCTAGAAGGGTCACTAGACCTGTTGTTGCTTGATTTCCTTTGTACTCCTTTGTACTACCACGTTCACTGTAGTCGCTACCTGCTCAATTATTTACCAAACGGAAGAACTGGTAACCCATTGTAGATACACTAACTGTGAAATTATAGACGTGCTGATAAATACAAGAGCGAGAGAGATAGTCGAAAATACGGAGACAAAAAAGAAAAATATATACAACTATATAAATAACAAGCCAGGGGAGGATGAATAAAAGGATGAGTAGAATAAATAACAGTCGAGAAAATGAAGTGAGGAAAGGTAAATACAAACACTGTTCCACAGTAGTGTCTGTAAGAGAAATACTTTGATAAAAGGTAATTAGTAGCACACAAATACAAACACAGTTAGAACTTAGATTAATCCGTTGAGTACAACAACCCTTTTACGTGAATGATGAATAACATAACTTGGTGCCACTGGTTCGAAAGGGTTCATTGAAAAAGTCAGCATAACTAAAATAGATCGTTCCTTATTTGCATAAGATCATCTGTTAATAGCTTTCCCACACCAATGAATACTGTACATTCATAAATACATATAAATATCGATCTGTAAGGCGTAACAGTGAGCATTTAGTGCGCATCTTCTTAAAATAATTGTGTACATAGATGTTAAAGTAAAACCTGTCTAACGAGCCATGACAAAAGGAAAAGTCGGAACAACTTGTGTGTGACGTTATATTGTGTGTGTGTGTGTGTCTGTCTATCTGTGCGTGTGGGTGCGTGCGTGTGTGTGTAAGGTGACAATATCAAGGTGGAAGGCGTAAGGAGGTTAGATATTATCAGCTTGCAAGTGTTTGTGCTATAGTGTACAGGTAGGTAGTTTATGTTAGTCTACCTCGTTATACTGGTAAATACACATTGTGTGTTATAATCAATTTCATAATTAGCTTTTTGTTCTGTCATATGGTGTCCTTTTACTGTTTAAGTCCTCTTTTTTTCGAGTTTATATATGTTTGTATATATGGTGTGCATGTTCGTCCCCCCTAATGTTTGTATATATGGTGTGCATGTTCGTCCCCCCTAATGTTTGTATATATGGTGTGCATGTTCGTCCCCCCTAATGTTTGTATATATGGTGTGCATGTTCGTCCCCCCTAATGTTTGTATAAATAGTGTGCATGTTCGTCCCCCCTAATGTTTGTATAAATAGTGTGCATGTTCGTCCCCCCTAATGTTTGTATAAATAGTGTGCATGTACGTCCCCCCTAATGTTTGTATAAATAGTGTGCATGTTCGTCCCCCCTAATGTTTGTATATATGGTGTGCATGTTCGTCCCCCCTAATGTTTGTATATATGGTGTGCATGTTCGTCCCCCCTAATGTTTGTATAAATAGTGTGCATGTTCGTCCCCCCTAATGTTTGTATAAATAGTGTGCATGTTCCTCCCCCCTAATCTTTGTATAGATGGTGTGCATGTTCGTCCCCCTAATGTTTGTATATATGGTGTGCATGTTCGTCCCCCCTAATGTTTGTATAAATAGTGTGCATGTTCGTCCCCCCTAATGTTTGTATAAATAGTGTGCATGTTCGTCCCCCCTAATGTTTGTATATATGGTGTGCATGTTCGTCCCCCCTAATGTCTGTTCCTACCATTAACTGTTATTCATTTTGTCTCGTCCTAAGGCGTCCTCACTACTTTGCTTCCTTCTTCTTAACCCTGCCTCCCTCCCACCCTCATTCCTCACTTTCATTCTGTGTCCTCTCTACCTCCCCTCTGCTTATCTTCCCTTAGTTCTTTCTCTTCTCCCCCTCCCCTCCCCCCCCCCCCCCCTGCATCTTCCTGGTTCTCTCTATAGTTCACTTGACCCTCTGTACCCTCTCCTAGCCCACCTACCATCAATTTCTTCTCCTCGTTTTCCCCTCTCCCTTTTCCTCTGTAAGTAACTCAGCCTTCCCCCCCTCCCCCTTGACCCCCCCTTAGTTCCCATTCCGCCCCCCCCCCCCCATCCCTGGTCCTCTGTAATTAACTCTGCCATTCTACCCCTTTACATATCCCCCCTTAGTTCCCTCCGCCCTCCCTCCCCTGGTTCTTTGTAACTAACTTTTCCATCCTCCCCTCTCTCCCTGTCCCACCTTAGTTTCCTCCTCCCTCACTCCAACTTCCGTCTCCCTTTTCTCCCCATCTTTGATATTCACATAGACTCTTTTACTATGTTATATTGTCTACATTAAACCATTTTATACTATCATTAATATATGTTACACTCATACCTGTTTCATTGCAACACTAATGTAGAAGAAATATACTGGCTACCCTCCGCGAAGAATGTTTGTCATGTGGGTAAGGGTTTCGGTGGAGTGCACAATGTACAGTATATGTGTGTATGGGCGATAAACGTGTTTGTCCATCCATTGAATAATAGAGAATTTATTAGATATGATAGTTGTGCTTGGGTCAATCCGGAGAAATATTTGTCATAGAGATGCACTGAGAAACACACACACACACACACACACACACGAATAATAATACAAATAAAATATACGTAAACATTAATAACATCCCAGAAGACTGTACACATTATGAAAACAATGACTACAACATGCGAGAATAGAGCATCACCACTTACATCACAATCAATGATCATCAATGATCTCATATCTACCACTCACAATCCAATACATTCCTACGCAGATGACTCAACACTCCACAGTTCCTTCACATTTACCAATTCTTTCACCCAACCCGATCTTATAAATTCAAAAATAAACACTGCAATTTCTCTGAACCACGACCTTTCTAGAATTAATGAATGGGGACAAAAGAATCTAGTTTCCTTTAATGCACAGAAAACCAAGTACATTCAATTTTCTAACCGACAGAATCTCACTGACTCCCATATATTTTTTAATGATGTAAATATTCCCACTTTCCCTAGTATTGACATTCTCGGTGTAACATTAACTATTAACTTGAGCTGGACACATTATGTTAGAAGCATTGCTAAGAATGCCTCTAAAAAACTGGGACTCCTGTACAGAGTTCGTGAATTCTTCACTGACGAGCAGTTGGCCGTAATATATAAAAGTCATGTGCGTTCTCAGATGGATTACTGTTCACCTCTGTGGGGTGGAAGTGGAGTGGTTGCATTGAGGCAGTTGGACAAAATTCAAAATAAAGCTATTAGATTAATCAATAACCCTGCAATCACACAGGACCTTCCTACATTATCCATACGAAGAAACGTTGCATCCCTTGCATTATTCTACAGATATTTTTACAGCAATTGTTCCGAGGAACTTGCTTCAATTGTGCCGCCTCTCCACATCTTTCCCCGTAGAACTAGGGCAGCTGAGAGTGCCCATGAATTTACACTTTCTCCTCCACAATGCAGAACTTCCGCTTATCAGAATTCATTTATCCCCAGAGCTACTACTCTTTGGAATTCACTTCCCTCGAATTGCTTTCCACAAACTTACAATCTACAAATGTTTAAATCCAGTTGTTACAAACATTTTATGAATGGAGGATGCCTTTAGGCACATGGACCTTTTTGTTTTATCTGTGTTTGTCCTTCCTCCGTTCATTGTCTCTTTAAAAAAAAAAAAAAAAAAAAAAAATCACCTAAAGGTTGTTTTACACGTGCGACTTTTCCAGCAAATACCAATTTGCAGCTTCTGAAATACACGGTTGTACAATTTATCTAGCCAATGATAATTTACTTTCTAGTTGCCAGTAATAGTGAAAAAACATAACCGCACAATATTGCCTTATTGTAAGTAACCGGTTAAAAATATTGTGTAAGTCGTCATGAAAGTGTGGTTTAAGGGGTGGTTTTTGTTTTGTTTTTTCGTTCCTTATATTTAGCCACATTAGTTTTGAAATTTTGAGACGTTCACCCCGTTAGTTTTAAGACCCAAATCTTTGTCAGTATTAATCTAAACGTTTCGTGCCATTTAGGTATCGATTTTTCTCCCTTGAATGCGATAACGAGTCTGCGATATAGGAGGAAGCGGCTTTTGGCCTAGACACTTTTCCAACCAAAAGTGTACACATATATCTAGAACGGGGGTCTTGGGGTATATTTTAAAATTGATTGTGATCTAGGGAGCAAAGTAAACAAACTCCCCTTAATAATATCTCCATTGACCATTATAAGTAATGCAGCTGCTCCTAGAGTCAAAGCGTATTTTATTTGCAACCTGGCCGGCATAATTGTATTTCAACTTGACCTTGATCTTAATATCCAAATCCTGTTATACAATCGACACACACACACACACACACACACACACACACACACACACACACACACACACACACATATTCCCATAAACACACACACATCTGTTTAATATCTTACTGTCAGCTTATATGTCTATCTGTATCTCCTTCTCTCCCGTTTAATCTGTATTTTGTATTATGTGTATTATTTACAAACACATTAATGTTCTTTCTTCGTGTTGTCGCCCTCCTGTCTGCCACATAATGTACCCGAGTTATTCCACCATCCTGGTGGAGAGAGAGAGAGAGAGAGAGAGAGAGAGAGAGAGAGAGAGAGAGAGAGAGAGAGAGAGAGAGAGAGAGAGAGAGAGAGAGAGAGAGAGAGAGAGAGAGAGAGAATAAACATGAAACAGGTATAACATTTGATACTTGATACATTTGTTAAAGAAGACAAACTATTCGAAAGATAGAAAGATGGACATATAAGGAAGCTGTGATGATGTGAGTATTGATAATGATCAACCACATATTGTAGTAGTCAATTCGTCTTTATCTATCTCTCCATTTCATATGTTTGCGCCAAGTATTACGACACAGTTTGTCAATAGATACTTATGTTCAGAACTAATTAGAAAAAGGAACATAAACACATTTAATAGAGGAATATTCGGTAGAGTGCATACCTTCGCTTACACTACCTTTGTCACAAAATATACCTATATGTACAACAATGGGACCAATGTGAAATAAGCTAAGAAAGTGATTATGTATGGATTGCCTCCTAAGTTAAATAATTTCTTCCTCGGCGCATGTTTATCTGCACACCAAGTTTCGTGAACATAAGTTTGTGAGGTAATAATGAATACATACAAGCAGAAGGAGGCAACAACATAAACCCCGTCCCACTTCGTTGGTGGAGGTAATAAGATGATTACTTGGATAAACAGAAAACATAAGTAGTTATGGAGCAAGTTGGGGATATAGCAAGATAAAAGCGAGTGAGTAAAAAGGGAAAATGTCTGACTACAATGAGTTTAAGAGGTCTGAAATGAAAGAGGCAATAGACAGGAACGAGGTTAAAGGCCGAAATGGAGGCTAAAAGAGCATGTACAAAGTGGAAGGTTATGCTGAGAGAGAGAGAGAGACGGTTCGGTTGACACTGAAGTAGAATAAGCATACATAATTTTCAATAGCAAACAAGTTATGATAGAGGAGAGCAATGTGAGAAGGGAGGGGTAACAAATAATAATCAATATAAACTAGATAGTAAAGATAAAAAATTACTATTACTTGAGGAAAACAATACCGGTCAGTAAAATAACAGTGTGTGAGGTTAGAAGGGCGGTTATATTTTCACTAACGTGGGTGGGTTTTTTTCTCTCTTTTTTTCTGGACCTTATTTCTTTTAACACCATTAGTTTTGAGATTTTAACATCCTTTCGTCCCATTTTGTTGTCGATTATAAGACTGTTTGTCCCATTTAGGTGTTGATTTTTCGGCTTGATGGATGTCAAGGGAGGAAATACTAATCTTTCCTTTCCGTTGTGTAACCTTCCACCCATTTATTCTCTCTTCTTGCCCTATTATTCATCTGATGCATATATATATATATATATATATATATATCCACGAACTCGGGAGTTTAACCAAAAACTGTCACACCCACAGATAAAACTCAGGCTCTCTTTTTACCTCTGCTATTTCCGCTTATGTATTGGTGGCCCCTAATAAATGTTTGATGTAGAATTTTACTAACGCCATTTTTATTAGTGGCAGCGAATTGATAAATTGGAAATATTTTTTATGCGAACGATAAGTGCATAGATTTACACAAGTTTACATACACTGACCACACGAAACATGCACAATATTTCTTGAAAGGAAAGGGAAAGTAGGAAGAGCAGGAAACTTAGACCTGTTTGGACGAAAGAGGACTGGAAGCACTGGAAAGCCCCGTTTACACACTTCGTCAACACCACTTTATCCGTCCTTGATCGACTTTATGATCGTGACCAAGTGTGGTAGACTTTGCAGCGACTATGGTGTTTGGTGTCCATGCACCCGACATTGCTTCTATCTTGTTCCTGCAGCCTGGGGCCACCCAACCTACCCCTAATACACACGTTCCCTGGGTGATGGGTGATCTAGGGGCGTCCCGTGGACGTCCCTGGTAAGACAGCTGAGTGGGTTTCACGGCTGCATCTTTCCCCGCATGTGCACGCATCCTTCGACACAAATGTGTATTTTTGTCGGTAGTATAATGTATCGGCCACATTCCGGTTCCTTCTAAGAGAGACAGAGAGAGAGAGAGAGAGAGAGAGAGAGAGAAGCTGGTGATTACAGGAAACCCTTCTTTATATAGAAGCTTGTAGGATACATATTATTGTACGTTGTTCAGCTGGCTATGCTGTATTATATATGAACATGAAAGTCGCTCAGAAAGATGCATTTAAAAAATGAGGCAGGCTTGTAGAGCTTAGCCCGGATACTAGAAAGGTCATAGGTTGTGACGTGGAATTTGAATAATATAATCATTTGAATTATTATTTCACTTTTACAATGCCATAACTCCGAATATTCTTGAAATGTGTCTTCATTAACAATTTTATACTCTTAGCATTCAAGGTCTATGGTCGAGGATCGAGCTTATGTATGTTTAACTTTGACACACAGGCCATGTTGATGGCAAATCAACTATAGTGTGACACTTCCACTAATACTTTACCCAGCCGAGCAAATAAACATTTATGTGTACATAAGTAAACCATAATTACATTATTTGGAGGTGTAAAATGTACGTACTCAATGAGTTTTCATACATGACTGATTGTGTTGCAATATTATATTTGTGTTGTATTTATGGTAGAGGATAATTAAGTTACTGGCTTGTCTACTGTGACTGGCTATTACCAATGGTTAAGCCTATTAATATGGATGCAGCATTATCATTCCCTATTTACATGCATAACGATATTAACGTCATTATTAATATAGTTCAGCATTTGGAAATCACTTTATTAACTTCTATTATATTGTGTTGTAGTATTAGTATAAGTACTGTCACTTGTGATTGTTGTATTAATATGCAACATGCATTATTATATAATCATGGATACTCAACAATGTTAAAAATAACATCCATGGTATGGTAGTTTTTCAATTACCATGTTATGTTAATCAAAGTGTTAAATTACATTTATACAGTTGGAAAAGGTATCCATTACATAAGGTTAATAATCATCAACAAATTGTTATCTACTATATCGCAAATGTATAAACTGAATATGTACAGTCAATAACCAATACCAAGTATTTAAACCCTATGCACAGAACACGATTTAATAAGTAACGTAAACTCAGCATTATCATATAATAATGTCAGATTTAAAAACAAAGAAAATATATAACAA
Organism: Paralithodes platypus; assembly: GCA_032716605.1. Lineage (NCBI taxonomy): Eukaryota > Metazoa > Arthropoda > Malacostraca > Decapoda > Lithodidae > Paralithodes > Paralithodes platypus. Next base: position 14,188,857 of record CM064581.1, on the reverse strand, counting down.
TGTACAACAAATCCCAGCACAGGACAAGCTCTACAAGACCCAAGATGCACAACACAAAGTCTCTGAAAAGTACCATTAGAGCACTGATAAAACTCACCAGGATAACTCATTCTAAAGATCTGGTCCATCGTTCCTTTTAGAGCAAGCTCACAAAATTCACCTCCTCCACCCGGCTGAGTGAACTACAGAAGGATGAGCGACGAGGCTCAACAAGGGGTCATTGGCACTGATATACTCTAAATGACTGTCATTGCTGGCAAGCTTTACGGTGGATTGAGTGCTTCCTTGCTACCTTGTTACGTTTTACGTTAATTTAATTGTAGCTGAGATTTTGCTTATTTGATTAAATGGCATGCTTTTTTTTATTTATCCATTATAATGTTTGAGTTAAAGCTGAGAGAATGGTAGATGACAGTTTCCTATACCTAAGATAATTATGCTAGCATTCCATGGCAAAAAAAACTCATGTTAACACACAAACACTCAAAACACACATTTATCCAATAATTGAATTAGCCTTAGCTCTCTCTCTCTCTCTCTCTCAATCACATAAATATAAGTGTGATATATCTTCCATCAATCCACGAACAATTATAATGCAATAAAACAGTATTTAGACACACTGATTGAATCGACGTGGTCAAGTTGCTTAACACCTTATTGGCGGGCTAGGCGGTCTAGCGGACCGTAGCGCCCAGCGTTTTTTTTTTAACCCTAAATAGGGTTGTTTACGTGATCATTTTCATGCCTAAATAAGACCCAGAGCGTAAAACAAGTATCTATCCCTCAAAGGGGGAGCTTTCCAATGACACCCGAACCATCCTTGTACGACCACTGGTTCTCTTGCAACGATCGTGCAACACGAGTGCAAAAACCCTGTAATTAGGTAATTTCCCTACATAATTCCCTGTGTAGCGGAGTGAGAAGAGGGGGAGGAAGTTAGAATACAGTTCAGTTGGTCCACCGCGGTGGTGGGGGATGGTTATAGGCTTGCTACGCTCCTCCCACCGCTCCGCTCTCTCTCTCAGCAACATTACGTGGTGAAAATGGCGCACGACATAAGTTGTGAACCGCCACTTAGTCCATATTTATTTCACACGACATAAGTTGCGCGCCGCCAGTTAAGGGTTAAGGCGTTTTCAAAATGGGTTAAATAATTATCGCTCGATGTACAAACCTCAGGTTGTTATCAAATAATAAATGTATCTAATATTTGTCCTTGCAAGTGAGGGAGACAAAAGGCAGAACTGCCTGTGGAATGACACTTAATGGGGACGTAACAGCAGCGATTAACACCTGGAAGGGAAGTACAGGAGTAGAGGAGGAGCCTCAGGGTACCTCCAGGAGCAAGCAGAAAGCGTGGGATACCATCTCGGCGAAGAAAACTCAAGAAAATCTCCTAACCAATGCAGACCAGGTTGCAAAAGCACGCCTCCAGGCAGCCGCCCGTTCGGAGAGTGGCTTGTGGTTACACGCCATCCCCATCCCACCTCTTGGAACTCACTTGGATGCTGAAGCGCTCCGGGTCGCCATCGCGCTCAGAGTGGGTGCGGCAGTTTGTCACCCACACACTTGCAAGTGTGATGGGAGGATGGATGCTCAAGGTCACCATGCCTTGTCATGTAATTACAACGCAGGCCGCCTGCCAAGACACTCTGCACTAAATAATGTCATAAAACGGGCCCTGCAGAGTGCTAACTGTGCATCAATCCTCGAACCACATGGACTTCACAGAGAAGACGGCAAACGGCCAGATGGGATGACCACTTTCCCTTACAAGAATGGCCGGTGCCTCGTGTGGGATGCCACATGTGTTGACACTTTCTCCACAACCAACGCCGCCAGAAACGCCGACGAAGCAGGTGAAGCCGCCCGGATAGCAGAAAATAAAAAGCGAGAAAAATATCAAGCCATCGCCAGAATTCATCAGTTCGAGCCCCTGGCATTCGAAACTTCAGGAGTCTTCGGCCCCACCACCCTTAAGATGGTGAATGAAATAGGCCGTAAAATCAGAGAAGTTTCAGGAGAACCCCGGGAAACCCTCTGGCTCAAGCAAAGACTAGGGATGGCTATCCTCCGGGGCAATGCCACCAGTGTCATGAGCTCAGTTCGACAGGACTGAGTCATGCCACTGCGTGAGGCCCCGGCAGGAGTGGTGTATCCGTAGTCTTTCCACAGTAGGGTAAAACAAAACATAAACCTTATTTGTATGTAACATGTGTGATGCACATTAATAAAAGGGGATGTGTCGGATGGTTGAAAGCCACAGTTGCTCGCGCGTTTGGGGCTAGCAACACGTATTATGAAAAACATGCATCCTCCTTCATTCACTGTCCCCCCACTTCACTCACTCAACCCCACAATTTGCGGGAGGATAACAGGTTTTTCACAATACGTAGACGGAGGTCTTTTTATAAAAAAAAAAAAAAAAAAAAAAAAAAAAAAAAAAAAATTGAGAATAATGTTTCACTCTTGGGTTGGAGAGTTGCATATAGTAGGGGTGGGATTGTGTCACAAGATGGGTGCTACGTGCTCTACAAAGAAGGGATGGTATACACTGAGAGAGCTCTCAGGAACACTGATTATTGCAATAGCGGTAAAATAATGAGAGATGCAACATTGCGGCGAAGAGAGACTGCAAAGAGTTGGTGAGTGGACGCGAGTTAATGAGATGGAAGGCTTTCCTTTCTACTTTATTTAGAAGTGCTGTGTGAGAGGATCCTCCCCACATGTGTGAACAATACTCAATACATGGGTGCACTGTGCCCCTGTACAGAGCCAGAGGCTGCGCAGGGGTAAAGCATCATCGGAGGTGGTTGAACATACCCAACTTCTGGGAAGCTGTTTACGCAAGAGTGGTAATATGATCTATCCAAGAGAGAGCAGAAGAAAAAGAGACCTCAAAAATATTAAGAGAAGATGAAGTGTTAATGTCTATGTTGTTGAACAGTAAGTCATAGTTTAGGGCAAGATCCCTAAGTAACACAAATTGATAGCGTCGGAACATGCAAATATTGTTCTATAATATCAATACACGACTATTATTTGATGTATATACACACATGTAAGGGCAATGATCTTGAACTAGCATTTGCACAACATTACCAACAATATCATGCAACTGACCACTATAATTTCTAAATATACTGTAAGATGGCACCGGCACAACTTGCAAAGCTGCCGCAGAATGGAATGAGTAATGTCCTTGTGTAATTATAATCAGCATATGAATCATATCCGGAAATATTCAATTCCAGTATGAATGTTGGTGTATACTTCCCAGGCGGCCATAATCTAGTTGGTTATGTTTTGTATATGTTGTCCTGTAAATAAACTGGAATACAAAAGTGGTGTTTGTTTTCCTAGCCATAGACACCTATACACATACAACTGCACCTATACATACTCTGCTGTACATACACAGGGCACCCGCCCAACCCCGAAAGGGATTGAAATAGGGGAGCTATCCCCCTGCCAAAGGCGGCTTTCTAGGGCCTTTCCTAGCTAATGCTGAGAGGATTGGGTTCTAGTCATGTGGTGATGGGCTGGTCTATCAGAGAGAGTTCTGAGCGATCTCTGCCATACCCATAGCTTACTCTGACTGTGCCTTTTACTTATATATTCTCTAGATATCAAATGACGGCGGCTCCTCCGTGGACTGACCTCCCAATCTACCAAGATTGGAAGCCAAAGCATCACATTTTTCCTTTGCCCCTCAACTTTCTCTTCATAATTGCTGAGGGGCACAGAACCCTGGGTGGGGCTTTGATTTCCCGGGCGTTTCCGCACCCTCCTCAGCTCCCAACCATGGAGTGGCTTCGGTCACCCAGGCTTTATTGTGGTAGGCAGGGAGGGTTCTGTGTGGGCGCTCGGTTATGGCCTTGGCCTTGCTCGGGGCCTTGGGGCTGTTCGGCCAGGCAGCCTGGGGAACAACAACAACTGTACATACACATAGTATGCACACAGACACATACTTAGAGCTCAATAGACGAAGAAGAAGAAGAAACTCTTCCACACAGAAGTTATGTAGATGTGATTCCGACTATAGTGGTGTTGGGGAGGCCATTCTCTATTCATTGGCTCCTGGGCTTCAGAAAAGGCTACAATAGAACAGTGGTGAAGGGAAAATGAAAAAGGGATTGAAGACGGATTGGTTCGCAATACCCTTTGGTTAAGGTTCATGGTTTCCTTATCACACTCTCACAGGCATGTTTGTAGTGTATGGTTTAAAATGTATTTGATTATATTTGTGCATGTCTTCACAAGAAGGTGGATGTGTTAGACAATTCATTCAAGTCCTTTTGTTAGTGTTATTCATTATCGTATAGACTAAATAAATTTGAAGTGACATCTTTAAATGTATTAAATTTAACCACAGAGTAAAGGACACAATAATTTCGATTATACTGAAAATAAAGCAATACCAGTTAGGGCGGAAAAGGATATAGGTAGTGAGCGAAGAAGAATGCAATAAAGGAGGTGGTGAGGCCAGAAAAAGAGCACAGCAAAAAGAGCTGAGGCTTGGGCGATAGGTAGATGAGGTTGAATAATACTTTCGGTGATGAAGGTTGATGAAAAATAATGGTGAGGAGAATCTTTTAAAATGTTGTTTGGAAAGATCTATTACTTCTACATATTCTTGTATATGATGGTTGTAATGAAAATCCAGGTGGAAGCAATATTTGGATTAATATATATATATATATATATATAAATATATATATATATATACAGTATATATATATATATATATATATATATATTAATATATATACAGTATATATAATATATATATATATATATATATATATATATATATATATATATATATATATATATATATAAGAACAAGCGTTAAAACCAAAAGTTAATTAACGTATACAATATTAATTTTAATTTAAACTAATAAAAATTACTTTGCTCTCCCTCCCACACGCATCAATTACGTTAAGTTGTTTTGCCCTTTGAATAATTGAAAAAAATGTAACATATACCTGTATAAGAGTAGTTGGACACGTGTAGCACAATATATCTGCATTAGCTAGAAATTCTTTTAGTCAACATTGTAAACTTATAAATGAAAATAAAGAGGAACATTATATCCATACTCTCTTGCAACCACATAAGGATGATGATAACATTGTTATCACCCGTCCTGATAATGGAAGAGGCATAGTTATTTTTGACAAGGTAAATAATTTATCTCAGCTTAACCATATTGTGACAGATGCCTCCAAATGTACGCCCATCAACTCAGACATACCCTCTGCCATCCTTAGACATGAAGATCGCCTAAACAGAAAATCCGCTCCCTTAAAAATGAAATTATAGAACATACGTTTAACTATTTGTATTCATCTGGATGTAGACTACCATCCAATTTACTGTTCATAATTCTGCATTTTTTTTCGAAATGATTACTTCCCTCAAATTTGATCACCCAATTACTCTAGTCAGTTTTGATGTAGAATATCTTTTAACAAATGTCCCATTACATGAAACGACCGAACTCATTACCAATAGCATTCCTAAGTCTTCTCTCTTGTCAGTTGGCTTAAATAGGAAATCGGTTAATGACCTTTTGGAAATGGCTGCCCACCAATCCTTGTTTTCATTTGATGGTAAACTGTTCACTCAGACTGAGTGATGGGATCACCACTCGGTCCCTCGTATACTAATGTCTTTCTTAACCCTTAAAGAGCGGCGCGCAACATAAGTCGAGTTAAAGAAACTGGCAAAAAACGGGTGAAAAATGGGTGAAAATCGAGTGAAAATGGGTGGAACAGTAATGAACCATACGTCCGACATCTGTGGCCTCCCGGCCCACACTAACTCCAGTTCCCCCACCGCACGGGAGGATGACAGTGTGACCAATAGTTCGCTAAATGTGAACAATGTAGCAAAATCGATGAACTTCCATCTTCGAGGTAACACTGTCAGTGCTCCACGAGTGCTACGTAGCTGTATGTGGTGTCATTGTGCAGCGATTTCCACCTAGTTTTCGGCACAATACAGTTCCTTTCATGCTGATGGTTGATATAGCAGTCAGAATGGCCTGAAAAGGCCCAAAACGGCCACAGACCACCCGCTAGACTAGGGTGATCACAAGCAAATCTGGTTAAATGACTCCCCATCTGAATTCAAGCCCGTTTTTCACCGTAGATACATGGATGATACCTTCCTCATTTTCAAACATGAATCTCACATCCAACAATTTTAACTTACCTTAACTCTATGCATGCCAATATCAAGTTCACTCATGCAATAGAGAAGACCATAAGCTACCTTTCTTTGACAATTTTATAACGAACCACTCTACTCATTTGTCTAATATTATCTATCGCAAGCCCACCTTCACTGGCCTAGGCACAAACATCCTTAGTTACATACCTTTTCAGTATAAGTCTAACAGTATAATGACCTGTGACGTTAACCACTCCGTTAGAACCGCATGGCTTGTCCTACGGTGACTCGCTAGGATCGCCAGGGCAGTGGATGTGGCTACAGTTGATGTATTATTGTGTGCTTTATTTCATATGAAAGCTCGTGTCATGGGCAGTCCAGAAAGGCTCTTAGTTTTCGCCCATGTCAAGGCTTTATATATTTAATTGCAAAGTATATGTTTTATTATTAAGTAGTAATGATAGGATTTGAGAGAGAGAGAGAGAAAGTAGAACAGAGTGTGGGGAGGCGTGCAGTGTTTTTTGCCATGCTCGATGACGTCACGGCTGGCTGGCCTCTTGGGGATTGGTTGGAGGAGTTTTTGACCATGCTTGGTGACATCATGGTTGGCTGACCTCCTGGAGATTGGCTGGAGGACTTGTTACCGCCCTGCCTACGCGGTGCAAACTAGTCCCAGTATATATACAGCTCTCTTGCCACTCTCTCCCTCAGATCTGGTTTCTAGAATGCATCCCTCTTATCCCTTTGATATCTGTCCCCCTCTCTGCACCTGAGAACCTTTTCCTCTGCCTATCTCTCTCATTTTCCATATCTTTCACCACCTTTTATTAATATTATACCCCCTCTGGTTAACTCTGCATAATCAGCTTCATGCTGGCCAGTTGTATTGTGCGTTAAGGTCTTATATAACCCATGTATGTTAGTTGTTAAGATAAGTTGATCACGAAGCATTGGTTGGCATTCATATTGTTCAGTACCGCTTCCTATAATTATTAGTGTTCTGCTGGATTAGATAATGCTAGACTAGGAGTCTGATACTATAAGGTATTGTTTCCGATGGGTGCTGGCTTTAGTTAGAAGCTGCACGACATACCTGAGAACTGGAGTTGATTGGGTAAATTCTAGTCTGTGTGCCATTGAGAGTAGAGCATGCACGAATGAGGGCTTTTTGCCTATACCATTCTGCACTGTTCTAAGCTCGGTTGTTTGTCTTTGAGGTACGCCAGGAGAACGCTTAATACTTCGGTATTAAGGTTTCTCAAGAGAGCTACCCTTCACTATAACGTAATACTTGACGCACAGACTTGAGACTTGCACTAGGCTATGCGGCATGCCATGCGCACCAGTATCTCGTATCATTGACTCTAGCTAGACTTTATCAGTCATAGTAGACATTAAGTATATTAAACCGATTACTCTTATTATGCATACCCGTTTATGATTACACAAGCATTTCGCAGCCTAGTTTGATGTATTGAGACACAAACGACTTAGGCTCTTTTTGTTGATAGGAATACTGCATTGTCGTGGCGATTATTATTGTTGTAGCGTTTAGGATATTCTTGGCTCCGACTGCATTATATATCCTGCCTTTTTGTGTGCATAGCCTGCACGAGCATTGTTCCGCTGCCTGCCTTTTTGGGTTCCATTTCCGATTTGAGCATCTTGATAGCATCTAACATTTAAAGAAGATTCCTTGTTGGTGTTGAAGGACTTTAGTGCACTTTCATTTCATGCAGGAGTGCCTGACATTTATTGATTAAAGTAACGTAATCTGTAACTTCTCTTACCACCTTACTTTGCATACCATAACCAAGCACCTTCGGTTATAGGTAGTAATAGGCTGTTTTCACATAACATTAAGCCTAGAGTAGACGCACATTTATTGAGAGTTTGATAACCTATTATTGCATATAGAACTCTGAAGAGTATTTGTGTTCTTTGTTCACTGGGAATATACATCAGAGGTTGGATCTAGCGCTTTCCGTTGTAGCATTTATGCCATTACTAGTCCAATGAATAAGAGCCCTGATATATTTAAACCTCAGTCGTAACAGACCCTACTCCACAGTGCATACAACTCCTGTTCTTCATGTAATTCAGAAACTTGCTTCCTTAAAAATGTTTCTGCTAATAATAAATATCCATCCCATTTGTTAGATAAACAGTTTAAAAAAATACTAAACTCTGCCCCAACACCCCATTCATACTGTTTAAACAGATTCCAGACATTTCAAACTCCCTTACTTAGGCCCCTTAAGCTTTGAATTTACAAAATCCCTCCTCAAAAATTATATGTGACTGCTATCCACAATTAAATGTTAAAATAGTCATTTCTAACAATTGCACCTTCGGAACCTTTATCAAACTTATTTCTTCTTTCCCTACTAATCTCCAGTTCAATGTGGTTTACTTTGTTTTCATGTTCTAGCTGTCTTGTTAGATACCTGGGTTAACCTCACGTTGGCTGTTCCACCGAGTTCTAGAGCACCAAGGTAAATCTGTTCGGAGTGGCAGATTCCTCTCCAAACCTTCTTTTTCTTCCATTCGGGAACACTCTCACGAGTGTGATCACCCTTTCTCTTTCTCAGATTTCCAAATCCTAACCTCTTGTCAATCCTGCTCTGATCTCATCACTTCTGAATCTATCTTCAATAATTACATTAAAACCAAATTTAAACAATACAGCCACTGCCACCCCACTATTTACCCAGTAGGTAAGTATACAAGTATGTAATTTCCATTATTCCTTCCTATCTGCACTTTGTGTACTTGGAATTATTTGTTTAATGCCTTCATACGTGTGTTCGCTTCCTGTTTTCGCTTTGTTAGATTGGTAACTGATTATTTATCTTGATATATCCTGCACTAACTTCCCACTTTCCTATTTGAGTAGTTCGTTTTGCTGCGTTTACGAGATTCCACACTAAGACAGAAGTATAATTTGTCAATATCATGTTCCATGTGTGACAGCATATACTCACGTGCATCTTATTTAAATTGCTCAGATGACACATTTTGTATGACGGAGACAAAATACAAAACTGCCTGTACCAAGTGTCTCCCCCAACGTTGAAAGAGTGATAGAGAGCCAAATTCGAGATACGGTAGAGTCAAACTGTCTGGACACACGTAGCTTAAAGCAGATAGTCATAGGATGAGGGAAAGACAGATTGAAGGGAAGAGTTCCAAAGCTTACCTGTTGAGTAAAAAAACAACTGGGACAATCGGTTCACTCTTGGGTTAGGGTGTTGGACAGAATAAGGATAGGAGTGTGTTGAAAGACGGGACGAAGAAGAGGTACAAAACGACCTATGCGTTCCATGAGTGCAAACAGTAGTGTTTACCATACACGGGTCGCTGAATTGACATGTCTGTGATGGCTAAATGGCTACAAGACAATGGACTGAGGGATTGTCTAAAATGGGATGTATCGGAATCGGATTGTAGCAGATGAATCCGCCATTATTGAATATTTCCGATTTTAATTTGTTCTCTCTTTCACCATCATCAAATCTAACAAAAGTCATTTATCATATATTATCCAGATATATTGTGATAACCTAATTTTCCACTTCTAATAAGTTTCATATATATCTGAAATGCATGGAGTTAATTTGTAGTCGGCCATGAGAGCAATTAGCCTCCGTGTCAATCAGAAAATGTATGGGATCAGTTTGTAATGAGGTCAAGCTCGGTTATAATACCTGGATCACGTATAGTATATTCGCTACGACAACAAGCGAATATTCTTAGACAAGTCTGATTATTATTTTCGTACTCTGCAACTTTGTTCAGTATTCTACTTTCTGTTATCTAATATATATAATTATGTATATATTTTGAGTGAGAGCTGGTCCTATCTAGAGTGAGGTTTGGCATCCTCTACCCAACCTCAGCCTTTTCTGTCTATCTCTTTTACTGGCCTACGTTTCCTTCTGGGGGCAGGGGGCTAGGAATCCTCCTCCCCTTGTAAATTTCACCTACTAGACGAGACAGAGAAAGGGGTAAGGGAACGCGAAAGGACTCCCGGATCATAAGATTTGGAACTATAATAGTTGTTTCTGTTCGGGCTATGTCTCGAGTCAACCACCCCCTACTATGGGGTATGTGCCTGAGTATACTGTATATTATATATATATAGGGAGAGAGAGAGAGGGTGAGAGACAGAGAAATAACGTACAATAATAATTTTGTTAACGTTCACTTTAGCTTATCATTGTCCCCACAGCTATATACAATTGCCAACCTTGTTTTATTTCGCAACTTTTTCTTTTTTTAATATCTACACAAATGTATAATTTGTATCAACTTGTTGTCATATTAAGGGGATTTTTTTTTTTAAGGACCCCCTTGTACCTCATGTTTAGCCTCATTAATTTTGAGATTATAAGACGTTCGCTCCATTAATTTGGCAATGTTAAGGCCTTTTGTGCTAATTGGGTTTCTATTATTTACCTGGCGAGGGATAGCAAGCCTAGCAGGAACCGCCCTTTGGCCGGGATATTTTTCTACTGAAAAATTTACAGATTCACTTAGAAAAGGGGTCTTGGGTATATATTGTCTAGTTTGGGAGTAAACTATAGAAAATCATTAATAAATAAATACATTAGTAAGTAAATACAAATACCCCCAGAAAGAGTACTTCTCAGCCCAGCAGTCATATACAGCCACACACAAAGCCAGATCTCACATGTGTGGTAATACGTTCCCTTCCTTGTGTTGCAGTTTGACATTAATGGGTGTGTGTGTGGTGGTGACGGGGGGGAGTGGGGGGGGGGGGTGGGGGGGGGGAGTGTCCTCCCTGGATCTCTATCGAGCTTTAACAAATACAAATAAAACAATAAATCAATAAATACCCCCAAGACCCTCCTTCAAGATATATTAGTAAAATTTTCGGTAGATATGTTAACATACAGACTCACTAACGCTCGCCAGGATATATTCGACACCTAAATAACACGAATGGTCTTAATATTGCCAAAAATATGGAGCGCCAAAATATCGGGATGAACGTCTTGATATATCAACACTAATGGGTCTAAACTTGAGGGAGAAAGGGGCTAGAAAAATATCTCCTAAACTGTGCCGAACCTCGTAACAATGATTTTGCCAGTTTTATCGAGTGTTTTAGGATCTGCTACTGATCATGTCGCTGCTTGTCTGTCTGTCGTTGTCTGAATGTTTGTTGGTGCCTGTGTGTGTGAGTGTGTGTGTATATATGTGTGAGTGTGTGTGTGTGTGTGTGGAGATGTAAGTGTGCACTATTTTGATAAACTGTTTGAACTATTATGATCAATATCCTGGATTAATTTGTCTGTTTTGTTTTGTTGTGGTTTCCTAATTATTGACAGATGTTCAAGCACTCATGACCCCGGCTGTACCTATAATCCCTATCATATCATATACGTCTTTCCCTTTGTCTCTTCCCTCTCCCCTACCTACTTAAACAATCTGAAACACGCACCACCATAAGGTATTTTAAGCCACAGGCATTTGTCTGGATTTTTGTAATTCAAGTATGAATCAATTTAATTTCTTCATAATTATATTAGTACCTAATTATTTGCGAACATTTTCATTAGGTGATACAGTCCGTTACTGTATATCCTCGTCCATTTAAACATCAAGTACATTATTTTATTTACAAAATAATCTGCCATAATCATGATGCATGTCATGTAACTCCCGAGTTACCTAAAGTGTTTTGACAAACATCGTAAGTCGGAAGCTTTAACTCGAAATGTGTTCATGATTTGACAGAATATGTAGATTGGGAATATTTGATACCTACATTGTTTAGATATTTACCTTCAGCAAGAGGAAATATATAAATGTGCGGCGGAAAGTCAATAACTATATGCTCGGAATTAGCCAGAACATCTCATCTTGGTATTGTGAACCAGTTGCTCGCCCCTGGGGCTTCGAAGGTCTAGGGGAGCTTGACTCTTTCTGTTTTTGCTACGTCTTCTTTTCGCTGTATTTTCTCTATCATTATTTGATTATATTCCACCTGTGAAAGTGGGAAGGTTAATTGCCATTTTGTTTACTCATTTGATTCCTCGAAGTTCTCTCTATATATACTGAGTACACTTTTTATACGACTGTTTACCTATCAAATATTTGTCGACCAAATATTTATATATACAGTAAGTACAAAAGAGTATCATCATGCTGCCAAAATGAAGTTCCCTATCCAATATTGTCAGAATAGGCACCATTTTGTAAATGTTGAGTAAATATGTATAATCAAATAAATAATGCTAACATTACTACTACTAATAATAATACTATTTATGCATAATGTCAAAGGTGTTGAGGAATGCATGTGAGGCTGCATGGAATGTAAGAGGATAATATACAGGGACGCATGTGGTGAAGGTTTCCGTGTAAGGAAGAATTGATAGTTTGTCTATTTGAAACAAAAACGAAAACACAATGAAGTAGCTGAATGGATGATATGAAGTTTGTGAGACCAGAAGCTAGTGCGAATGAAAAAAAGACCAAAGGTTTACATATGTCAACAAATGTGGAGTGGAAGTACAAATATGCATGGAATTGGAATACAATCTTTATCATATCCCCAATCACAACCATACCTATCCTTCACCATATATGTTTTACTAGTGCTTTAGTATGCAGCTAAATACCGTATATACCGTATATATATATATATATATATATATATATATATATATATATTCAGTAAAACTCGCGGGAAAAAATAACCAAGCTTTTGTCTATTCTCTCAAGACATCTTCAGGGTAATACCTTGATGTTACAGCTTTCTCATTCTGCCTCTATTACAATATATATATTTTTTTTAGAGCGTTCACAGTGTATACCTCCTCTCTTACGGAGAGTGTGGGGCACCCACCTTTCAACACACTCCCACTCCTATACTGTCCAACTCTCTAACCCAAGAGTGAACCGATTTCCCCAGTCTTTCTTCTACTCAACAAATATGCTCTAATACTCTCTCCCTCAACATTGTTTTCCCTCATGCTATATACGTACACACTGTATACACACACATGTCATCAATGTTACAACACAACACCACTTATTGCCCCAACACAAGCTCACTCTCGCTCTCTAAATTGTTTAACGTCATTTGCAAGGTGGTCTTTCTCTTTTCCTTCAAGGGGATATTTGTATTTATATGTTATTGCATAGTTTCTTCCCAAGACCTCCATCAAGCTCAAACATTACCCTCAAGACCCCCCATCCAGATACATTTTTACATTTATCTACCAAAAAATGATACGGCTGAAAGCCGGTTCCTCCATAATCACAAGCTCATTATTGCTCCCCAGGAAACAAGTGCCATCTAAATACTACAAAACGTCTTAAAATCGCCAAACTATTGTAGCGAACGTTTTAAAATCTCAAAAATAATAGGGCTTAACATTAGGGTGAAGGGGGTCCAGAAAAAAATACCTCCTCTCAAGCACTTGCTCATTCAGTTCTTCTCATATATCATATTATATTGTCCATGATGGCTATTTTATATTTGAGTTAATTTCATATTCACATTCATCTGTGTTCATATTCCGATAAAACACTGTACTGAGCATAAGTGAATTAGTGACAGAAACAAATAGAATGCAACTCAGACCAGCAAGATAATCATGTCCATTTATTATACGGTACTATATACAGTATATTGAGCTTGTAAACATAAATAATAAGCACAAATAGTTGTTCATAGCTCTGGGTGTAATGATGCTGATGTAACTATAATTATATAAACTACTTAAGCATTCGCAGTAACCATGTAATATATATATATATATATATATATATATATATATATATATATATATATATATATGTAATTAGATGTAAGGTATAGATAGTAAATCTGTATATTACTGTAAACTAAATACTGAATGCAGATATATGTATATACTGGAATGGGGACATGACCAGAGAGCAAACCTTGCCGATATGGTGATCCCTTGGGCCCTTCAAGAGGAGGAGGAGGAATATGTGTGGCTGAGACGTGAAGGGGCGAAATCGGTGCCACAGAGCTGATATTACAGTAACGATATTTGTGATAGGAATACATTATATTGGACATTTGAGGAGTTTTAGGGGCTGAAACACAAATATATATAGCAATACATAATATTTAATGTAAAGAGGGAATACCAGAGAGATTGAGTTTTCAATCTGTAGTAATTAGTCTTGCATAAACTGAGGTATACAGTTGGGTTGATGTAATTAAATTAAACACCTTCAACATATCATTAGCTTTGTATTATTGATGAATTTGCGAATAGGTTATGGAGCAATGACAGTTGACTTTCATTGAGTAATTTACTTATTGAATGATTAATTATTTAGTAAGCGGTATGTATTGTAAGATTTGCCTCTAATGAATGGTAGTATACATTCAATTAATTCCAAAACAGTGTCATGAAATGCTATTTAATTGAATTTTGAAATTAAACATGAGCAGAAAACTGACACAGATAGACACTCAAACGCGACCACAGATTGACTGAGAGATCTTGAAAAAATATAATATTTTAGTGAGTTTCGTTGTTCCACGTCACTATTCAACTATTCTACGGTATGAAATCCACTTTGCAAATATGTTTATGTCAAACATGTGTTACACAGTACGTGGTATTATACTGTGAACACGTTGTGATGTGTCAGTCTTTACAAATGCAATTGCATGTATATTATACGTAGTGTTATGTGTATATACTCGGGCACATAGCCCATTGTTGGGGCTATGCGACACGAGACAGAGCCCGAACAGAAACAACATTTAAAGTTCCTATTCTCAGGGTCCGGGACCACTTTCGCATTCCCTCGCCCGTTTCTCTGTCTCGTCGAGTAGGAAAATTATACAAGGGGAGGAGGATTCCTAGCCTCCTGCCCCTATAGTGTTATAGTGTTATATACATTATGTTGTTATATCAACTGTGACAATCTTGCTTATATTATATATTATATTTAATGTTCTTGAATTCCTGAAGTCTTGGATAAAAACACTACATGAATATAATTCCGACTTGTTATATTACTAGGTTCATTTTAACCTTTAAGAACGCGTTCTTGCTCTTTCATTATTTTTTTAAGAGCAACCCTACCAGAGCATAAAAAATCCACGTCATAGCTCAGTAACTATTTTATTCTACGTGTATGAAAGAGACAAAAGGCAGATTGTTTGTGGCGAGTGTCTCCTCAACAGCCAAATGAGTGACAGGGACAATTATCCTTTTCCAGAACGACTTCCGATGTTTACATTCTCAAGTAGGCAGTTTAAAAATATGAGTATTATGCCAAACGAGTGTGAAATACTAAACGGTGACAGATTGATGATGTTGATGGCGTGTGGTCAAAACATTGTGGGAAGCTTTTCAAGTAAAAAAGAGAGGGAGAGAGAGAGACTGGGGATATAGCCATGAATAAGGGGAGATGCTTGTTAGGAAGGTATATGGAAGGGCGAGCAAAGGCAAAGGATGGAAAAGTCTAGGAATGATGGTTTGGCCAGGTAGATGTATAGTTAGATAAATGGCCAAACAGGAAGGTATAGAAACATAGACAGATTGATAGAATTAAATAAACAAATTCTATTGTGTATTTCCCAAATAATGATGGTAAATTATAACATTCAAGTGGTTCTAAGAATAGTTGATAAATACGTTTTACAACAATGTCTCCAAATTACCTCCAATAATCCGAACTTGTAATAACTTTTCTCTATTTTGGGTTCTGTAATATCTAGTAAATGTAAGTCCCAACCATCTCGCTTGGATCGCAAGGTCTGTGTGACACTGTAGGCTATATATATGAATGTCTCTCTAAGTAATGTTGTCATGAGGGTTGTTCTCCGTTGTCAGCTTTGTACCTTCTTTATCTTGGTGCCTTCCTCTGCTGTCCCTGATGATATGTTGTTCGTCCGTTACCCTTTTAATGTACATGGTCACTATTATTGTCTTACCTCATTATTACTGCCTTTATCTGCACTTTTCCTCTCTCCCTCTCTCTCCGTGTCTCTCTCTCTCTCTCTCTCTGTCTTTTTCTTCTAGGTTTTTACTACTTGATAATGTGTTGCATTCTCGCTCTCAGTCAAATAAATTTATGAGGACCTTAGTAATGCAATGTCTTAAACGCCACTTCGGCTGTGACTTATTTTTAACGAAACATTTACAAATGTATTTATAAGGGGGGTTTTGGGGTTATTTTTTGAAGGTTGATGAAGGTATAATATACCTATTCCTTCATCAAACTATAACAAAATACCCCCCCCCCCCCTCGATATAGATTTGTGCATTGTTTGGTAAAGAACATGTCACGGCCGAGGTGGCGTTTATGACATTGCATTACTAACGTCTTCCTAATGATCATTCACAAAAATCACTTATCAACACTGCTTAGGAGACTGGTATTGTATAAATATTATTATTCTGTCCGTTTACTGTGTGTACTATCATCCAGTCCGGAAGCTCCTCCTAGATGGATTTTATATATGTTCACCAAAATTGACAAACACATCCACATGGTCAATGCGACGGTCAGTCAAAATGATCCTGGTCAAAGCTCGAGGTAAAACATAATGTAAACATCTAATAATGTTAAATTGTCCTCAAGCTTCACCATTTCCACTAAAGCATTTGTAAGTTTACTAATGTTATGATAACTCAGTTTTATGTAAATATCCAAGAGGTTAATGCCATATTAACAGATACTGTAGATTCTCACTAACCTTATACATATTCAGAATACCTACACTGAGGTCATATAAGAAACTATAATGATCCAAATGAAAAGTCGAGGTAGAGCTCAATATATTAAGGTTCTTTACCATTCATGTAAGATTTACATAACTCGCGGAGATAGTTGCACTTTCTCTGAAAATAATTGTTTTTATTTATGTGTCTCTAATATAAACAGTAATAGCATTAAATCAGCTTTATCTGTGTTATCCAATTGTTATTATTCGGGCACTCCCGAAAATATACCACAAACAACTGACTAAAACTATGACCCTAATAATTATAGTTGTCCAAGATGAATGTACTGAAGTGTTTGAAGTATCCGTTATATAGTCCTCTGTGGTGGTCCATACTGAACAATAATATACGATAATAGTCACCAACCACCTCATAACTTGCCGGGACGGGAATATGTATACTGTATATATGTATATATTATAATTGGAAATGGTGTTTTATCACTGGTTACTTGTACTTTGACGGCGTCAGGCTTTCCTGGCATGTACCCTCATTACCATAATAATCCGCTTATGATGATATGTCAATATAGTTCTGCAATGCACTATACATTATAATTGGTTTCGTGCGACAATATCATACTGTTATCTATCTATCTTTCTATCTCTCTCTCTCTCTCATCTAATATTTCCCTACATTACCAAGTTAAATAAGGATCAGCTTTAACCTTTTCAAATTAAAGCCATTTTGTTAACTATAATCTCAAACCGATGATAATATTCATCTTCAAAGATGTCTCTCGTAATCAATGAACTCAAAAGTAACTTATGTTATATATATATATATATACAGTATATATATATATATATATATTTATATATATATACAGTATATACAATACAAATGTCATATATTTATAGCTACCAAAGAAAATACTTACCATTATCACTCTAAAGTAAAGTAACATTTCCTCTCCCATCAATTGCATCATCGAACTTCCGGTATTGCAATTACCAATATCTCTCAACTTGGCCTCACAAATTTAGCTCTCCAATATCAGTCAGCTTTTCCTGTCAACTCTGATTGCACCATTTGTTGCTAACACTTTTATATCATTTTTGTTTTACATATTTGTCTTCAGTGCAATACTCATGAAAATTAACATCCAAGGTGGATGCTTTCCCTGCGAATTAGGTGCGGTTTTTGGTCTGAGGCTATCTTTTTATGTGATGAGAAGTGTTGGAGCCAACAGTTGGGAGCGTGCCGTCATTTAATGTTAACCAAAAAATTTATTTATCTTCGAAATACAAGTTAAGGTACTGACCAAAATTTGTCAAAATCCATCTATTCATGTAATAGATGTTTTTTTTCGGCCACAAAGATACAAATGCATATCAATGTTTCCAATTCCTTTCTGTCGAAATATAATGACGTTGAAAAGTAAGAAAAACAAAACAAAAATTTAAATATCAAATAGATGTTCACACAACATGTTCGACTATCAGAAGAGCAACCAATTATAATAAATATAGGCACATATAATAGGGTTAAGTATTTCCCTTTCAACTTAGTCGTAAACAATTTGTTGTGAGAGTCAATGTCTTCACCTCCAGATGCAATTCGAGATAAAAAAATGGCCTTCGAGGTAATATGAAGCTTCCCGAAACTAACTTAACCTATACACATGTTTTATGAGTTAAGTTATTTTCCCATAATCATTTTTGTTTTCAGGCCGTTTTGTTTTCACTGCCGATTGCAGTGAACACTTTGCACCAGAATATCCTTTCTGATTAAAATGTGCAAGTAATAGTGTGTTCCTCTGAGTCGGCCTTAACTCTCCCTATTTACTACTATAAGACCTACACACAAAACTGCATACAATTTGATTCCACTTTGATGGGTCTCTTCGTGCAGATAGTCACAAATGTTGACACACTTTTAGTTAACAAAATAATTAAATGAAACATCGCATTATGCAATACGATTGCCGACTAAGGTTGACGAGTACCATCACCCAGGACAGGGATCAGGACAGGGACAGGGATCTGCCTTGCTTAGGCCAATCGGCTTTCTGCAGACTCCCATTTTCTTATGTTCTTATGTTCTTATGATATGTATAAGATTAGTTCCCCTAGATGGGTTGTCGACCATTGAAGACGAGTCCCATGGAAGGTTGGGTCAGTCTTTGGTTTGAATATATTACAATACCATTAACCTCTTAATTTTTTTTTTTTTTTTTGCTACTGCCAGACTACTTTACTCAACTTAGAAAATACCTCAATTAATGAAAAGCATTAGGCGATATCTCACTTAACCCTCCAACTCTGACAACTCACCATAAGGTAATTAGATTAGTGCCAGTGATTATGCATGTGACAAAACCGCTTGTTATCCGGCTGACTTTACAGTATACATTCTCAGAGTACCATTCTTATTGTTTTGCACTACGAGTGTTTTCTTGTTCAGCAGTTCTGCCTGGCTATTTATTGATTTATAGCAATAATCTTCAATTGTAAACTATAAATACTGTTTTCTCTGTTATACAAAACATTACCTGTTGGAGAAAAACTTATGTTGACAACTTTACCTACCATCCAATCTATTTGGGATCCAAGTTGCCGAGCGAGGTAGGATATCTAGAACCATTTCTAATACTTCTGAAGTTGTAATTGGACCGAATATCTTCTCTAGAAGATCTCCAAAACTTTACCTATTACTGTGTTAATCTGTCCAGCTGTCGATGCCGACAAAGTTATCAGCCATACTTACTCGTGCACACGATTCATAAAACACAGGTATCCACACACACACGCGCGCACAGTAACGCACAACATACATAATTTAATGTATGCACTCATACGCACATACAATCGATCATGTGCACTTGCATGTATACAGACACAGACATACAGTGATACACGCACACCTATTTGATAGAGACACACTTACAAACACCTACTTACAGTACAATACCCTACGCATGCGCGTTAATTGTTCAACAAATATCGTTCAGTGCTCTTACAATGTGTCCTTAACATATTCTTGCTGAATTATTGAAGTTAAATTACCGACGATTAGAAAAATCTAACAAGAGGCAAGGCGCTTAAATTATCTTACTCTCACTTCTTTCGTCTGTTTACATTCATAAGCTGATCGACTTATGTTGGCCGGAGGTGTTTGGAAACCCTGTTTCCTGCAAGGGACCACTGTTAACTCCAAACCCAACTCTGGGTTAGTCCCTCAGTGTGGCACGAGAGGCAGTAAAGGGAGGGTGGTTATAACACCCCTATTTCACTGGGCAATACTTATATTAGTGGCCTTTTGTGTTGTCATTCTGATAACACTGGTTATAGACTACACTCAGCCCCAACCATTCCAACAGTGTATTAAAATTAACCATATGCTTCTCCTATCATACATACAAGCTTACCTAATCCAACTAAATTGCCATGGTGAGGTAGTGACCGTTGTTATTGAGATAGTCTGATGATAGTTGTATGATTGATGTTTGTTTAGTTTTTGCTCAGACCTTCCTGTATACTCTGTTCAGAGAGAGAGAGAGAGACAGGCAAATATATAAAAGGCACTATATTATGGAAATACATTTGCTTAAGAGATTTTGAATTAAGAGTGCATTTGTATAAAAGTTTAAATATGCAAGTTTTGAGATCAATTGGATGATTGTTGGAGGGTTGAGAGTGGTCACCCTCCTTCGGGACAAGTTTGATGAAAACAAATTTCCAGCAAGAAGGTAACATATAAAAACTAAAACTATGAAATATGAAATCCTCTGTATCTCCTGAAAGGCATTTTCGGAGACGAATGCAAAGCCAAGATGAGCATACACACCCAGTAAACAACTCTCTTCCCGACCTGGCTCCCTTGCTCGCCTCCTGAGATGCAAGACCCTTTGCATAGCTGATGAGCAGAGGTGGTGAGAAACGTGGTACCGTGATGGAAGAGGATCAAGTATAAAAGGTATGATTTGTGTTTCTGTGTATGAAAGAAAAAAATGGCAGAGCTGCCTGTAACAAGTGTCCCCCCAAAGTTGTACGAGTAATATTAAATAAAATGCAATTTACATTAGAGTCAAAATGTCTGGACACATGAAACTTGAGGGAGAGACTTCCAGAGCTTACTGTTAAGTATACTATACCAAATGAAAAGGTTACATGTAATCAATATGATTATGTGATCCTCTTGATTATGTGATCCTCTTGATTATGTGATCCTCTTGATTATGTGATCCTCTTGATTATGTGATCCTCTTGATTATGTGATCCTCTTGATTATGTGATCCTCTTGATTATGTGATCCTCTTGATTATGTGATCCTCTTGATTACAATATTGACGATAATGAGATTGTGTTAAAGAATGGTATTAAGAGATATGTATTATTATGAGAAAAACAGTGATGCAGGAGTTATGGTGAAAATAGTGGAGGATTAAGGAATTAGTTGTTGGAGAACATTGAGAGCGAGAATTAGCTATGGTGATGCGGGGGAAGACTGAACGACAATTTGTGATGATGAGGGTTCCCGGACATCTTAACCAGTAGACCATTTCAACCAGTAGCTCTCAACTAGTGTCAAATCAACCAAGACCAACTAAACCAGGGCCAAAATATAGTACTAACCTAACCTAACCGTATTGGTTGATTTGGTACTGGTTGAGAGCTAATGGTTGAAATGGTCTACTGGTGAGTTGTCCGGTCACCGGTCACCGGAAGCAAGAGGTGAGATGAAATGGAGGATTAAACGAGGAAGTGTGGAGACAAGGAGTGAGGAAGAATTACGGCGAGGTAGTTATGTTTTTGTGAAGTGAGGGAGATGTTGTCATGGTGAGGGGGAAGGTGTGGTGATTGTGAGATCGGGTGAACCAAAATCGTTGATGGTGGATGTTGATGAAAGTACGGTATTGAGGGAGATGGTAGGATATATAGTAAAGGGGAGGAGTAGAGAGGAGTACATGGTGATGGAGAAGGAGTGAGGTACGGGCGTGTTTATAATTGAGGAGGTAGTTGGTGGGAATTAAGAACTCCTGTATTAACCTAACATTGACGTTAAGGGGATACTCATGTATGGGACGATGCTGACAAGTGGAGAGAGAGAGATAGATAGTACAATTGGAGGAGGGTAGGTAATGTGGTAGTTCTGAACATCAATCAGGGTTTTTGTGAAATGATTGTATAGGATGGATTTAAAAAAACAAAAAAACAAAAACAAATTAATGTTAAAAGTGGAATCCATACATTTTCTGTCACAGTGCACATGTGCTTTATATGTCTAAAATATTCCCAGAAGAGAGTTATATTTATTAGTGGCCCCTCCATCATTGACGAACATGCCTATTACATAAGGCATCCTCTTCAAACACTAATCCGCCGTAGTTTGAATCTACCGCGCAGAGCATTTAAAAACTGAGGAGCCTTCATCATGAGCGCACGCGACCTCACTCATGGCTTCAGTCATTATGAATTGGGTTCTCACTACGAAAAAACTTCGTAAAAAATAAAAACAAAAAGAAAATAAGAATAACTATCCAATAAGCTTTCCATCATATCGTGGATGTACTTGTGTGGATTTCTGACCAGACGCTGATTCAGGCGTCATTCCTCCTTCTTTGCTCTGCGCTCAGCCTGCCCGGACGTTCCTTTCAGGCTCCGCTGGTTCCGCATTCGTGGCGTCCCTAGTGAGTTTTTTCTCATTTGTTTACTCTGGGATGTATCGAGTAAGGTTAGGATAGGCGTAGCAGGAGTGTCCTGGGCTGGTTGCCCGCAGTGCAATGTATTTTGGGTCGTTTGTATGGGGCATCTATTTCGGATGTACCCTCGTGGTCCTGTTGTGGACACGTGAACTTTTCACAGTTTGGTTTAGTTGGTGATGCAGGCGGCTTTCATTACGCGTTAATTATTGCTGCCTTCTATCCTTCTGATGAGGTAAGCTGTGTGTTTGCTGACGTTCCCAGCGTATTTTTCTTCACTTAGTGAAGTTTTTTCTGGGTCCGTGTCAGGCTTCCCGGGGTTGGGAAGTTATCGCTTCGGTGGTGTGTTGGCGGTGGTTCCTGTTGTGATATTCCAGTGTGTGTTTATATTTCAACTATTTTCATGCCGTCTACCTAGGCCTAGCCAGCCGCTCGTAGCTTTGCCACATGTCTAGTGTTATTATTTATTTTATAAATATGCCCTACTGTGTCATGTGTATCCGGGTTTTAGTTGTGTATTGGCTAATTCCTCGGACTATATTTGTTTCCTGGTTTAGTTGTGTATTGGCTAATTCCACGGATTATGTTGTGACCTTGGTTAGTCGTGCGTGTCTCTCCTCGTGTCGTATTGTTCAGATGGTGTCTGTTCAGGGTGGGGTTTGCCTTCCGGCGGGTTTTTCTCGGTTTCACCGTGAAAAAACCTGACCGATGAGCAGTGTTAGGCCACACGTGGTTGTTAACACTGGCTGGTTCCCCGGCGAGGGGAGGTGTCTGTGGCTCTCCAGGACTGCGTATCTGTGGGTGCCTGGTTTCAGGCCTCCTTTATATTTCCCGGCGGGATGGCTGTACCCATCCTTACATATATTTAGTTATATATAAAGAAACGATGTTCGTGAGAACACTCGTTTTTTATAGGTTTTTCTACCTGGTTTACGACAAACCACGGGGAAAACCTAGCTGTTGTTTAGGCGTTCCTCCCCGGCGATCTTTTACAAAGTAGTGGGGTCAGGAACTTGTGGGGTTAACTTTTAGACTTCTCACCCGGCGGGTGCACCTTAGCAGGGTGGGATAAAACGACTTAGGTCTCTTATAGTTAACCAATCCATGTGAGTGATACTCTGTGTATCGCCGCCTTTACTCTTACGGCATTTGAAGGATCAGTGAGGTTTAACCTAATCGATTTCCACACCCGGCGGGTGTCCCTAAGTATAGGAACTAAGGAATTTATAAACAAATTCAATTTCGATTAACCTTAATTGGTTGATACTTTCAGTATCGCCGCCTTCTATTTTTACGACGATCGTTTGGGACAATTCGTTAAAAAATCAGATCTCGTATATTCCTGCCCTGGGCTATTCTACTAAAATATTTCAAGGGCCGGCGTCTTTATGAGGGGGGGCTTTGTTACAAAATTGAATCTTGAGACAGTCACCACCTCCTACAGACTATTAGTGCCATACTGGACCATTATATCAGAGGGTATTCTTCATGTTCTTAGCTAAGAAGACTTGTTTAGCCTCTTTATACCCAGCCGCGTGGCGAGATGTGTTAGCTGTGTCTTTGCATCCCGTTACCCGGCGGGTTATTAACACTTGTATGCGAACACTTGGGTTAACCTTATGAGCATTAATTCCTGGAAATTTTCTTTATTTTTCCAGAGCTGAGCTCCGGCGGACCAATTCAGACCCGGCGGTAGTTCCTCTCACCAGTCTCTGTCATGGCTAATGTCACCCCAGTTTTTGCCCTGTGCATTACCCCTACTTGCGCGGGTATCCCAATTTTTGCACATACCCTTTGCATAAGGTGTGTTAGATGTCTAGACCGTTCAAGGGGTCTCTGGGTTACACGTAATTGTTCTTTTTGCTCCCAATTAACCAATAAAGTCCTGTGTGACAATGACAAGACCGCGGCGGTAGCGTTGAGAGAGGTCAGACAACAAATGTCGGCCTACACTACCATTGTCGCACATAAGTCACTTCAATGTGACAACGTCCCACTTTGGGATAAGTTGCTGTCAGAGCACCCTCCCCCTAAACGTACCTCTAGAGTAAGGGGTTTTAAGCCGACAGAGACTAGCCAGGATTCTGTATCGTCTGTGGAGACGTTTAAACGCCCGAGAGAGCCTACTCCCCCGGCAGCCACCTCCTCGTCGCAGGCGAGATCGAGGTCAAGGTCTCCCCTCAGACAACGGTCTTCAAGTCGGGCCTCTTCCCCGGCTAGTAAGAAGTGCAAGACTGAAGCTTCCCCCAGGGACCATGGTGGTAATTCTTCCAAACCTAGGTCCAGTTCGCGGTCACACCGTAGCCACAAATCCTCCAAAAAGGATTCCCATAAGAAGTCCTCTCGACATTCTTCTAAGTCTAGTGCATCTCATCGTACCTCTACACCTGACAATGTTTCTGTTACAGCCTCAGAGTATAGTGAAGCGCCTGTCCCTAAACAAGATTTACCTATTGATATTTTAACCCTAGAAATGGAGAGTTCAGGATATTCAATAATTGAGAATGTTTCAGACTCTCAAGAGAGCGTAGGCCAGAGCCTCGGTGTTTGGCGTTTTGCTCAACCAGGGTCTGTCCATCCACGTCCGACTCATACGAGTCACACAGTAGCCGATGTCCACAGGGACGCGGCGACCCCATCCTCTATCCCTGATTTATCTTGGAAACAAGGTGCCCCTGCCTCGGCGGGGTCTTCTCAGGAGGATCGGGAGGGACAAGATGAAGTGTCATTAATTTCAGATAGGGAAGGACAAGGGTCAGGCTCAGGCCTGGACGCCGCCCATGATAATACTAATTCACCTGAAAGTTCTGCACCTAACCAGTTTGTTACAGCACAAGAAATTGATGGGTTACTTACTCATGCTCTATCAAAATTCTTTAATCAACAACGAGAAAACCCCACAATGGACTTGGGGGCTCCCTTGACAGGTTCTGCGGTACGGCCTCTGATAACGTCAATCGATTTATCTAAGATTCCTAACCCTCCTACTCTGTCACCGGCAGGGAGCTCTAAGCCAGCTACGGCGGCATTCACTACGTCAAATGTCAGGGTCATTACGGATGTTAATCCACCCCCTCTAGACAAAGCGCCTCTTAGAAAGGTAGCTATGCCCCTGCTTTATGGGCCAGATGAGTCATGGGTCCCTTTGAACCCCTCTAAGCCAGAGCTTGCCCAGCCTACCTTGTCAGGGGAACTCCCGGTACCACGTGAGTGGTTTATCCAGGGAAATAAGTCTAAGAAATTAAGGGCATTGGATGCCTTGGGTAATGTTTTGGATGTAAATATCAAGGCTATACCTAGTTATTATTATCAGGATTATTTTGTTTATGCATCTAAGCCTGCTTTACCCCCTGCCTCAGCTTCAAAACTTTTTTCAGACTGGTCTAAGCTGGATGGGTTTAATGATATTAAGGCTCTGTTGGCTATTACTCCTGAACTAGATTTACAGACCGTCACAGACGAGACAGCTAATCCAGTGTTGAAGGTGGGACAGTTAGGACCAGGACCTTGGGTGGATTGGGAGGTAGAGGCTCAGAACTTTGCAACCACTTTCACTTCTAAATCTTCCCACCAGATCCCTCAGGATACACATTCATGGTTCTCAATGCCGGTAGGTTCTGCCGGCGGAGTTCCGTCAGCTTTATTTTCCTTTTTAGCTGCCCCTAAGATTAATCTTTGTGAACTAAAGGAACCATTCATTACCCCTACCCCTTCTCACCTAGACAGAGAATTTAGGCTTAGGGGAAAAGCTTTCCGCCTGTTTTCACAGTACATAGTTTCTCAACAGGTGGCTAAGTCTTTACTCAGGTCTACTCAGGCAATCGCAGACGCGGATGCTCGAAGATCAGTTGAATTATCCCGGCGTCTGATTCTTCAGTCGTCAATTCAATCCTTAGGTGACATACGCACAGCCTTACTTGAGGCGGTGCGAGCACGACAGGATCTTAGAATGTCATTAGTTCGCAAGCTGCCTGATCGCATTGCTAACCAGGTGGTTATGTCCCCAGTACTTACACCTTCTTTAATGTCCCCTGATGTATGGCGAACAGTGTTTAACATGGCACAGGCCGTGAAGCACAGTCCCGCACAGGCTAAGAAACCCGCATTTAACTTCCCCAAACCTAAGCCTCCTACTAAAGCTCAGCCAGGGGGTTCTAAGCCGTTTCTTCCGCCTAAGTCCTCCCAATCCCCCCTGGGTCAGTTCAGGCATAGACAGAGAGGGTTTTCAGGACAGAGGGGACGCGGCCAGTATAAGCCGGGTCAGGGCCAGTCTTCGGCCCACACCAGCCAGCCGGCGAAGCGGCCAACACCACCAAAACCACCATCAAAAAACTAAAGTCTTTCTCACTCCCAGTGCCTACCTTAGAGCCGGAGGAACCGAGGGAAGTACAGCCGGCGAACCCTTGTCTGCTAACTGGGTCGTTCCGAACGTGTCACCAAGCATGGCCGTTAAAAACCTGGGCACGGATGGTGGCACGCAAAGGCATCACTTGGCAGTGGCTCCGGCGACCTCGCTTACGTCAGCCGACAACGGCAAATTGTGTTTCATTAGAGGTGGAGCTGCTGGTCCAGGAGATGATTGCCAAGAATGTCATCATCCCGGTACCCCCAGATTACCCTGTATTCACGTCAAAACTGTTTTTGGTTCCCAAACGGGACAGTGTTCAGATGAGGCCGGTCGTAGACCTGTCGTATCTGAATCTTCACATTTACAACGAGTCTTTCAGAATGTTAACAGTTCATCAAATCAGGCTAACACTTCCGCCGGGTGGCTGGATGTGTTCCCTAGACCTGACAGACGCCTATTGGCACGTGTCGGTCAACAAAAGATTTCAAAGGTTTCTGGCCTTGAGGATCAGGCACCAAAATTTTGTTTTTCAGAGGATGCCGTTCGGTTTGAACCTAGCACCTCGATTATTCACAAAACTAGTCAGGCAAGCCCTGATGCCATTGTTAAAACAGGGAATCAGAGTGTTGTGGTATCTAGACGACTGGCTGGTGGTGGCAGAGACACAACAATTATGCATAAAACATGTCAATATCATTTTAAATCATGTCAAAACTCTAGGCTTCAAGGTAAATCTGGTAAAGTCAAACCTTGTTCCCTCAAGAGTAATTCAGTGGATAGGGCTGGTCTGGGACACCGCCGCTCTCACTCTGAGTCAGAGTGTGGACAATCGCAACAGGTTTCGCAGGAAACTGTTCAGGTTTCTTCACAGTCTGACTACGACACGAAGAGTCTGGGAGTCTCTGGTCGGCTCTCTCAACTGGATTCAGCTAACTGTCAAGTTGGGCCGGTTGAAAGTAAAACGATTAATATTGGAGGGCAACAAATATTTCCCACTCTTACCGGCGGGAAAATTATGGCCCATACCAAAATTAATCCACACCTTACTAGCGGTCTGGGCGAAGAGGGAAACATTGCACTCAATCATGTCATGGACCTCTCCTCCTCCAACGGTATGGGTAGACACGGATGCGTCAGGCACCATAGGGTGGGGATTTCAGTCAAATCAGGGGCACCAGGGTCAGGGACTTTGGTCCCACTTAGAAATCGCTCACATAAATGTCAAAGAGTTACTAGTCCCATTGTATTTCCTTCAGGCTCACGGCCCGGCGTTACGGGGCAAGTCAGTGGCCTTCAGAATGGACAATCTGAATGCAGTTCACTGTATTCAGAAACAAGGGTCAACGAGGTCAAGGAAGTTGCTACTCGTGTCGGAAGAGATTTTTGTTCTAGCCACCAGTCTAGATATTTATCTTCACGCATCTTATCTCCCAGGCGTAGCGAACGTCTGGGCAGACGCTCTGTCCCGGAGACAGAGCACGACAGTAGAATGGGAGCTCAAGCAACCCATTTTCGACCTAATGATTGCGGAGCTCTCCCATCCACAAGTGGATCTTTTTGCGTCCGAGGAGACTCACAAGCTCCCTCTATACCTCACCCGCCGGACGATAACGCCGGCAGGGGGGCCAGACGCCCTAGTGACAGACTGGAACAGATGGAGCTCCATCTATCTGTTTCCACCGCCAGATGCGTCACTAATGTGCCACGTAGTGAACAAACTACGAGTTTATCGAGGCTTAGTCTCGCTAATCGCGCCCCTGTGGCCGGCGCAGGTGTGGTGCCAGCAGTTAATAATGTGGTGCCCGGACCCGGTATCGCTCCCGGTCAAGTACTTCCACTTAGACACGATTGGCAACCTAGAGACCTCGCTGACTTTTGCATTATGGACATTCAGGAGGCCAAGTGGCTAGCACCATACGGCAGGGATGTGACCAATAAATTGCTCAATCAATATACTCAGTCTACTAAGCGACAATATCAATCTCATTGGAAAGCTTTTACTTCTTGGATTGTTAGAACGGAACAAACTGTACCCTCAGTGGCATTGGTTTTTAATTACTTGAACTATCTGTTTGAGCAGAAACGTTTATCTGTGGTTACTCTGAAGAATCACTTAACTGCGATTAGAGTGCCCTTTTTCGACCTTACAGGTCTATCCATACCGGTGGCGGAGGAAACAGGATTTATGAGAGCGTGTTTTAAACTCCGCCCACCTCCCCGTCAGCTCATGCCTACTTGGTCTCTGGACAAAGCTTTGTCTTTACTTCATTCTCGTCTGTATCAAAATACTGCAGACTTTGCTTTAATCTTAAAGAAGGCAGTTTTCCTTTTGGCTTTGGCCACCGGAAACAGAGTGTCTGAGCTGGCGGCGATGAGCAACACACCTAATTGTCTTAGGTTTGGTAGACTTAATGATTCAATTTCCATTGCACCCTCCCCGGCGTTTGTAGCCAAGAATGAGCATAGTGCACACGTGTTTTCTGAATTCACGGTGCCGGCGTTAAAAAGGGGAAAGGTGCATCATAATTTATGTCCAGTGCAAGCTCTAACCAAATATTTAAGAATAGCTCCTCATAACCCCCAAGGTGCTTTATGGGTAGCGAGTACGGGTAAACGCTTACTTAAACGGCGATTAGCCTCTCTTCTAGTAGAAGTCATTAAAGAGAGTAATCCCGGCGTTGTGGGTAGGGCCCACGATTTACGCAAGTGGGCGGCCTCTTTACGTTTCCTGAAAAACTTTTCAGTTGAAGATATTGCGTCCACACAGTTGTGGGCGTCTAATCATACGTTTCTCTCTAGATACTTGTCAGTTGCTCTAGACAAACCTTCCTTACCATGTATAGCTTTAAGGCAGAGGGTCTAGGTGGCCCTGCAGTCACTTATGTTTATTTTCAAGGAAAGGGGGGGGGGGGGGTGCAGTCAGTTGACATAGGACACCCTAGACCCCGCCGGAGTATGAGAACTGTGATACAATTTAAGGTTGAAATGTGATATGAAAATTTCTCTGAGAGAATTTGTGCTAGTACAAAGTTTAGTACAAAACAACGGTGTTGTTATAGTAGTTTTAGCTGCGAAAGCAATGTAACATTAGTTCAATGGAGTTCATTAGCAATTGATCTCCACATGTATTTTGGGGTTTATGATGTGCACATATAAACTTATAACTTATTATTTGTCACCACTCGTTGAGTGGGGTGCCTTTTGTAACTACAGATCTGTGTTCAGAATCTTCAAGGTTACCTATTTTTGTCAGGCAGGCTTCTTTGAAGCACGCACCTGCCTGAACCCCCTTTTTCTTGTATATTTCCGGCCTACGCCGTATTAAATACATTTTTCAAAAGTAAGAATACTATGTGGTTGTTTTTATTATCTGCTTTTCTAGAGTTATGATATGATTACGAATGTCCCCCTCCAGTCTTAGATATCAGGCATGTTCGTCAATGATGGAGGGGCCACTAATAAATTATAGGTTTGACTCCTGTAAGGAGATTAGGAAAACCTAATATTTAGTAGTGGCCCCGTAATCATTGACGACTGGGGCCCTCCCGACCGTCCCCTTCCCATTCGTTGATGTATTAAGGATTTTGGTTTACTTGATATGTCAGTGAAGGAGGAATGACGCCTGAATCAGCGTCTGGTCAGAAATCCACACAAGTACATCCACGATATGATGGAAAGCTTATTGGATAGTTATTCTTATTTTCTTTTTGTTTTTATTTTTTACGAAGTTTTTTCGTAGTGAGAACCCAATTCATAATGACTGAAGCCATGAGTGAGGTCGCGTGCGCTCATGATGAAGGCTCCTCAGTTTTTAAATGCTCTGCGCGGTAGATTCAAACTACGGCGGATTAGTGTTTGAAGAGGATGCCTTATGTAATAGGCATGTTCGTCAATGATTACGGGGCCACTACTAAATATTAGGTTTTCCTAATCTCCTTACAGGAGTCAAACCTATAATGTTGCAAGTTTAAGGGCTATAGGGAGGGATAAAGCATTGAGAATTTACATAAAACCTTGCCCAGTTTTGTTTTGGTTATCAGTAAAAACATTTCAAATTTCACTTAACGCTATTTCTAATATGTCTATGGAAACAGTGTTATATTTAGTTTTGCTTGTTTGTCACACCCAAACAAAAAAAGAAGCGGAAATAATATACTAAACTGTTGAAATATGCGATAGTACAGTATCGTCATACTTCAGTTTAATGGTTCAATTTCTTCCTAATGGAATACCTTAATAACCAATATACTCGTTGGTGTGTGAAGGTTGATGACAGATCAGATTGGCCTCAGGACAAAAACAACCAATATTTTTCCTTACAATATTGTGCTCCTTTTATTCGGTAGGCATTCATAGTACATGTATAATTTACTCAGTTCTCAAGAGAACGCGGGTGGGCGATGTGTGCTCAGGCTCTTGGATACTGTAGGTGGATCTGGGAAAATGGTGATACAGATATTGTTGTCCGGGAAGATTAATACTGTTGCTCTCTATCCGACAGTTTGTTTGTTCTTGGCCTCCCTGCTACTCTTTTGAAAGGGATGCGGCAATGGGAGTAAGGTTGCAGATGTATAAGGGTAGGCTGTAACCCAGCTAGAGCCATTTGTTCAGTCAACAGCCAAACATTCCTACCACGTTTGATTTGAGTGAAGTTAAAACCAAGGCTAGTTGAAAACTTGACTGCCTGGAGAACGGTCATGGTGATACAAATATTGTTGCCCGGGAAGATTAATACTGTTGCTCTCTATCCGACAGTTTGTTTGTTCTTGGGCTCCCTGCTACTCTTTTGAAAGGGATGCGGCAATGGGAGTAAGGTTGCAGATGTATATGGGTAGGCTGTAACCCAGCTAGTGCCATTTGTTCAGTCAACAGCCAAACATTCATACGACCTTTGATCTGAGTGAATTTTCCAAGGCTAGTTGAAAACTTGACTGCCTGTAGAACGGCCACTCTCCGCCTCTCAATTGTGATGTATATATTTGTTGAAGGTGTCATCAGTGTTGCTGCTTATGTCACTCCGGTCAGAAGATTAGCCTTTTGATTGTACTTCAGAGACAAAACAAAACTATAAAATGGTAATTTCCTAATGCAGTATCCCTTTAGTAAAGAGCCCCGAGATAAAAGGCTGACCTCCAACCCTTCCGGAACCTTACTTTTATTTATTTTTATTTTTGTTTGTAATCATTCATACATACAGATCACCGTGTTAGGCCTGATTGGTTCTGTACACATAAATATAAGATAAACAGGAATGGTGGTGAAGTAATTACTATAAGGTGGAGCCGACTGGAGGGCCACACCATTGAAGCGCTGAGTTTATGGCTCTCGCTCCATTGGTCAAGTAACTTAATATGACCTTCTGTTTAGGAACCAATTGGAGGAAGTTATATATTTACGAAGATTTACATATCCCTACTGACCCAGGGAACGCTTGATTAAAGCGAGGTGGCTAAACTTAACATTAGTAGAGGTAATACAACTCTATAATTATAGTATACCGAACGTCAGTACCAAATGAATGTGACCGATGTTTATATCACACAGATCAGTAAGTTTACGTTAGCAAGCAAGTTATCTGCCATTATCTGTAAGAGCATTAGGTTATTGAAGCGTGTATAGCATACAGTAACCAATATTGAATCACTAGCAGGCGTACCCGGCGTTGCCCGGGTAATCACCATCATCACCATCACTACTACCACCACTACTACTACCATAATCACCATCATCAATCACTACTACCACAATCATCACAATACTACTACTACCATAATCACCGGCCTCGACCTCCCTGTGCCTCATTAAACGGCGACCTCGATTTCGGCCGCTAAATGACCTCCGATTTTGGATCTGACCTCATCCGTACCTCCATTTTGGGGGGCTGCGAACAACTTTCGTTCCATACACCTTTTCGATCGGAGGCCTACTTCTGCCCCAAACGGCAATTTTTTTCATTTTTTTTTTTCAATTTCGGCCTCGAAACGACCTCCGATCGTGGCCTCGCCCCCTCTATGACCTGACCCAGGTCAATTGACACCCACATGCAAAGTTTCAGCTCCCCAGGTCCAAAACTGCGGCCGCCTAATAAGAACAGACACACACACAGACAATCGAAAATATTATATAGATAAACATTAAATGATTTATTTATCAAATACATTAATCGCTCCTTGAATATAAACATAGCCTATACAAAATAATACCAAATATTTGTTTTCTGGAAATTGTATCACCTAATAATGTCATATGGTAAAAATAATTGTCTATACATATTTTCCGAATGCTCGCTGAATAATTAATTATATTTAATTTAAAGCTCAGATACTTTGCTGCAATATTCCCATCATATCCGATATCCCCACCATAACAAATCAAATCGTTTCTGTTGTTTTCATAGGTTGTTCTTTTGAAAAGCTTTTACCGTAGATATGTCTCGAAGTGGAGCAAGATGAAGATGTAAGCCAAGCTGCATTTGACTCCCTTTGATGTCTGATCATATCTATCAGAGACTGAAACGGATCCGATAATTTTTTTTTTTTTCAATTTGGAAATTCGGCCTACATTAGCGAAAATTTACCGAAACCTTTAGTGCGATCATCTTAGTATATTTGTGTGTGTGTGTGTATGTGTGTGTATTAATAATAATAATAATTGTCGGTTTATTGTTCATTGGAGCCGTGAGGCTGACTGAGTTTTTTTTTAAACCTAGGTACAGTACAATACTAATTTTACCTTAACTACGAGGTTACATGCGACCTTTGACGACCGTAAGGTCCCTGGCCTCCCACCAAAGTACATACGTAGATGCACATTGTATTGGTGAGAGGATGTGTAGGCTAACACAGGCTGATAGCAGCTTGGTTAGGGAGGAACCACGATACAATTATCTCCGTCGCTATGACCGAGAAAAAAAATTAGGATTATGTTGGAGACTCGAAACCTCGCCTCGCGGTCAGCGCGAGACCACAGTACAGCGTTGTTTTCCTGAAGTTTTCTATATTTGCAGACTCTGCATAGGAAATTATATTTTTTTTTTTTTTACCATGCAAGATTATATTTGTCTTCAATGTGCGCAAATTTATTAGCCCGGAATTAATTAAGAGACAATTATTTATCATCCTTATTTGTTTACATATTGTTATACCACAACAGAAAACCTTGCTCACACCAAATTACTCAGTTACCCCCCTCCAAAATAATGTGGGAAGCCACCAGGGAAAACGGTCCCATAATACTACAGTCCCCCCATTCACCCTTTATTGGCGGCTTGCAACTTATGTCGTGTGAAAGAAATTTGGACTAAGTGGCGGTTCACAACTTATGTCGTGTGCCATTTTCAGCACGTAATGGTGCAGAGAGAGAGAGCTGAGCGGTGTGAGGAGCGTAGTAAGGCTATGACCGTCGCACACCATCGCGGTGGGCCAACTGAAGTGAAAACCACCCTTCCTTCCCCCCTCACACTCGCTACACAGGGAATTATGTAGGGAAAGTACCTAATTACATGGTTTTTGCACTCGTGTTGCACGATCGTTGCAAGAAAACCAGTGGTCGTACAAGGATGGTTGGGGTGTCATTGGAAAGCTCTGTTTATGCCCTTTCAGAGATAGATACTTGTTTTACGCTCTGGGTCTTATTTAGGCATGAAAATGATCACATAAACAACCCTATTTAGGGTAAAAACACCCCGCTGTACATATAAATTACTGCCTAGGCCGCTCGTTAGGTGTTAAGACCCTCCAGGAACTAAAACAACCCCCCACCCCCACACCGAAGAGGCGGCATCTGAGCGAGGAACTGGATGTGAAATCACCCACGCAGCTCTGTCTGGAATTGGCTTCACAGACCAATGCCTCCACCAACCAGGACGCCATGACATCACCCACCAACCGCCCTGCCGATTGGTCCATGGAGGGCATCCTGGGACGAATCAGGAGGGCCCTCCCATTGCTCTCCCCCTACCCCCATCGCCGAGACCAGAAGGGCACAACCATCATCTAGAACCCATATATCAACATGTCCATTTTCTCTGTACTAAGGCACAGAGAAAAGGGCAAGGAGCACCTAGAAAATGGATAGGTATCCAGGCCAGGTAGGGGAAGTTATCCTAACCTCCCCTCCTGATTTCTGGATGCCTCCTGGCTCCAAAATTGATCCCTGGCCCGACCTAGCTTAAGCTCTTCACCTACTTGAAACGGATAATCCCGACCAAGTACAGACCTAAATGCTTCCTGGCTCTAGAACCTAGAATGCATTTCGGCTTCTTGATAGCTTGATAATATACACTATTACTGCGATTTCAGAGACGCGTTGTAGCAGACGAGACCTGGCTTTCAGGCCCCCTTTACAGAAAAAATATTAATCAATTCAGTTGTCAATTAAAACCCTCACACGCAATCCATAACGTAATTATTCATCTTTAGGTTATTGTTACACGTTTGTCTAACCTCTAAGTTACCATTCCGCTGCATACCTATACTGTAGGTGGAGACCTCTGCCACACCTACACGTAAATTAAACTCCAGCTAGAGATTCCCCCAAATAATCGAGTCTATCTAGGAGTTCATTGTTCATATTAAGTCTCTAAGAGTATGTGCTAGTTGTGTGTGTATATATATATGTGTACGTATCCTTGTGTGTCCTATTGAGACTTATACTTGCATTTTACCTTAATACTTATGTTGATCCTTATTTATGCATTGCACCTGTCTTTATATATCATAGCCAAATATGCATATGAACCTGACCAATTAAATAATAAAATGTGTACACCTGGCTCTTGTATCCTGTCAACACCTCCCCCTCGGCACATCAGGACCCGTGACAGACAGTATAGAGAATACAACTATCTATAATAGAAGTTGGGTATTTTACATATTATGTCTTATAATTGTAATACGGCTTTCATAAAATGCTAAGTTTCAATGCTAGACAATGAAAAGTGCTGAAACAAATTGATTTTAGGAACTTCACTAAGAACAACATTGAAGAAGCAATTTCATTCAGAGTTAGTCAGAAATTAGATTAATATAAGCTGCGCTTGCTGGAGGTGACCTTTGGAGACTGTGGCGGCTAACGCAGGTGATTCATCTAACTTGGTACACAGAAGCTGCTGCATAATCAGCAGGAATATTTTTGTCTATGGATATGAAGGAGACAAATGGCAAAGCTATCAAAAACCAAAGGGCCCCCCCCCCCCCCCTATCATAAATGTCCACGCACTCAAAACTCGTATATACTACTAGGCAAAGAGAGGCACCGGGTGTAAGGAGACAACCCATCCGTAACGCCTTGTCACAAAACCAAGCCC